>JACXGM010003381.1:11827-42180 GCA_016801145.1 Umbra pygmaea
CCCACCTGTTGTACAGTGTTAATGGAGCTGATGTAGGTTTGTGTGACCCACCTGTTGTACAGTGTTAATGGAGCTGATGTAGGTTTGTGTGACCCACCTGTTGTACAGTGTTAATGGAGCTGATGTAGGTTTGTGTGACCCACCTGTTGTACAGTGTTAATGGAGCTGATGTGAAGAGTGTTATTGGACCCAGGCGGGAGGTAGAAGGCCTCTTTTCCTCCCCTGGCACCTCCTTTACCCCCTCGGACAGTGATGGGTCTCCTCAGCTCCAGCTGAACCTTGATAAAGCCTGTGTACACACCAGTGGGGTTCTGTAGAGGGAGACCAACAGACTGTGAGGAAACTGCAGACAACATTCATACACACAGACAAACACACACACACACACATATTGACACACACACAAAAATAATCAGATTTTACGATCACAATTTTGGCTTCCCACGATCAAATTTGCATGATCAAGCGATATTAAAACCCTTTAAAGGCTATTATCTCGCAAAACGTATAGGCTAGCAACTAAAGCTTGGTACTGTTGGAAAGGGGAGATCGGCCGAAAAGTTATAAATGAGTGGTGGATCATCCCCGTGGGTTAAACAGAGCCGGAGCTATGGCGCCTAAAAGTTGGTCATGTTTTTAGACTGACGCTTTTTTTACTAAACATATTACAGACAGGAAGTAGGAAGAAAAAATGAGAAAATAACAACTCTGCCATGATGTAGGACATCATCCTGCACAACACTAACAATTTCTGGAAGTGAAAACTAGCTGAGATTTTAAAAACATACAGAAATAAATTGAGAAATTAGTGCAGCATTTTGATGTTAACTTGTTTGTATGGCCCCCAAACATTGCACACTGGTCCAGGAGCCCTGGGGGGCTTGACAATATGCATTGAAAAGCATTATTCATCATGGTTTACATGCTTTTACAGATATAAAACAACAAAACATACATGCTTCAATTTTTATTTTCTATTTATTCTTTAAGGAGATGCACTGAATTTTGTTGAATAAGAGGAACCATTTTATTTTGATGTACATATTTGTACATTAGCAAGAATGGAGCACAATATGGATGACAATAAAATTTGATTTGGTTAAAATTAACAAATAATCGTGATATTTAATCGTGATTATCATTTTAGCCATAGTTGTACAGCCACACACAGCCACACACAGCCACACACAGCCACACACAGCCACACACCTTGGGGACAGGCTTGCTTGTGTGTGTGTCTTTGAGAAGGTTAGTGAGGGAGAATACGGGAGCTGAATGTCAACAATCAACCGAATGTCAGGACAATGGCCCTTGGGCTCCCTTCTAGTTATGTTTCTACAGAGAAACGGAGCAGTGACTTGCGCTGGAGATGGACAGATACGTGACACAAAGAGACCAGACAGAAAATGGGTGTGGGCACAAACAAGAGCACTTTCCCATGAACACAGTAATTTATGTTGCCTAACAACATGCTTTAGACGAAAGGCATAGGCCAAATGGGAAGCTCTTCTCCTCAGTGGCCCGGTCGAATGCCAGCATACTGACAGAATATCTGCAGGTCCAGTCCTGGTGCTGTTTTTAAATGTTCTGGGATCATGCAAGGCCTGTAGGTTGGCATGCCCCTCCATATACAGCCATTCATAGAGTTGCATTTTAACAACTGCAGTCCCTTTGGTTTTAAGCATTCTAATTGGTCATGCTGAGAAGATATGTATTTTCAAATGGGCCTTTTCAAGACATTTAATATCTAGCTCTATTCCTGGCTGAAAAGAAGCACTGATTTCTGTTCCAGCCTATCAATAGTAGCCAGCATAATGCTAATCATTCATTTACTGCTGATGGTTTACTGATGACTTCCTAAATTAGACTATTGCTGTGTTTAATTATCTTCCCGAGTCAGAGCTCCGAGTCGGACCTCGGAATGTTGCCTAGAAATGCGCACCACACGCCCACTTTTACTCCGATGTCCGACTTTCCCACTTGGAAAACTCAGAGGAGACCGAGCAGGATTTTCAAACAATTTGTTTTGGTAGTTGTGGTTGTTATTATTATTACTTTACTCATATTGGATGGCATTTGCAGAAAGTGTCATTGCTTACCGTACTTATTAACAAAAACACACTTTTGCAGATTTGGTTTCTATGGCGATAGTCTGTGAAAACTCCAGTCTGAGCTGCGGTACAGACAGTTAAACACCAGTTGTTGAACTGAATTTTTTTAAATATTGAAGGCAAAGCTTGTATAGTTATGGATATGTGGAATTTGACACAAATATGATGAAATGTCATCCGTGATAGGAGAAAGTCAAACAAGTAAACGTCACTCAGAGTGCGGAATGGCAAGCGCTCATTGGATGCGATCAGTAAAAACACCGGAGGGGGGTTCTTTGACTGTGTTTATGATCGTTTTACCAGAGAAAACTCACACGTGCACGCCAGCCGCAATCTGTGAATCTTAATTGGGGAGGACGGGCTCGTATTACGCTCGGGACCGGAGTGAATGGAATGGTGCACAACGCAGAAAACTAGGGCTGAAACGATTCATCGAGTTACTCGATTAACTCGATTACAAAAATTCCTTGAGGCAAAAACTCTGCCTCGAAGCCTCGTTAAATTCCTATTATGCGCACTATAAGTTACGCGATGGGATCTAATTGTTTCACACGGACCGTTGTTCAATGTTCAGGAAGCACACCATAGCGCATGATACATTTTAAATTTAGTTGGCGCAATTGCGGAGAATAAAGATGTCCATAAACGGCAGAGAACGTCTCAAGTTTGGGATCATTACAAACTTAAAAAGGAAGAGAACAAGGTGCAATGTGTCTACTGCAAAGTAGACCTGGCATACCACAACAGTAGGACTTCAATGATTCAGCACATGAACCGCAAACATCCACTCCATGTTTCACCAAGCGTCGCTGAAACAAGGTAACGTAGCCTAAGCCTATACATTGATGTTCACTGATTTTAATCCCATACTGTATTTGTAGCAATGTTGTGATGCGATTTGACTGATAATGATGTTTAGCTTTGATGTTTTTAAGTAGTAAACGTATTCACGTTCAATTGCAAGAGATTATAGCCTAAAAAAGAACCCCTTCACACACACACGCACACACACACACACACACATACATGCACCCTCATCTCTCTCACGCGCATGTCAGACCAATTGCGGCAATGCATCACATATGCTTAAACTTTTATGTAGCCACGCAACAATAATTTCAACATGCATTCACTGTATATACCGGGACGTGATGGAGAAACAAATATCGTATTGCAGTCTTTGCCAGAACGTGTTTGTATGTCACGTCTGCCAAATGCAACAAATGCTTCTCCAGATCCACTCGTACTTTTGGGGAAGACATAATCAGCTACCAAATTAATTAAGCATAGAACATCTTCAATTAACAAAAAATACAATACTACAAAACATGCTAATATACTTCAACTAGCCTAAGTAAAAAACAAAATGCTGTTTTTTTTCTATTTAACAAAATGCATATTTGCAATAAAACATTCCCCTTTTCAAAGCTACACTATGTGTAGGTGTCACCAACGCATGCAATTTAAAGCATCCGTCCAATTTTTCAAATGATGCTTCTCCTAAAATGCACCACAATGCAAGTGATGCAAGCCAAATGCAGCGTTCTATTGAAAATGAATGTATGTATTTCTGCCGTACCAAACTGCAATGAAGCAACTGGTCTGACAGGGCACTCACTCACTTGTGTGGGTAATTTGCAATAGGTGCAATCCTTTTTTGTAATGTTGTATTTAAGAAGACAAAACTACTGCCAAATGGCCTTTACTATTTAAGTTTGTAATCATAATTTTACATGTTATACATGCTTTACAGTAAGTTGACTTAACTGTATTTTTATATAATTGTTGGCACTGGCACTTATAAACTAGCCTGGAAAAATCCAGACCCAAATCCAGAGAATATAAGGGTCTGGCATCGAGTAATGAAAATGACCCAACTAGAGGGGCGGCACCAAGCATGCATTTGAAAATCTCACTGTACGCAATTTAATAACACTACGACCAATCACCAGTGGTTTTTCGCTAAGCCCCTAACAGGTAGATAAAACTCTTACCGTATCAGGTCGGCAAAACAGCAAAAACGTCCTTTTAAAAAAACAAAAACCAAGTCTAACTCGTTCATTGTAGTGGCCAAAGCCGTTTTAAACAACTGGTGTTCATCCATAGCGATCTTACAATGTTTACTAATGACTTCGATGTCGCAGCGCTGTCGTCATCTGTTTAACACGCCTCTGGCACGCCTATATCCGATACACCAATGTGATTGGTGCAGCTCAACTACAAGGGCATAGTTAATGAGCAGAATTACTCTGTGCCAGAGTAACTTGCTGAGCAAATTCTAATTGTGCTCTCGCGAGAACTCTGGATTTCCAGGGTACTTATAAACACTAAAAGGGTAAAAATTGCAATAAATAGGCTTAGTTTTGTAGTCAAATGCTGGAGTTCAAATAAATACCCTTTTCTTTATAAAAGCCAAATGCTTGATAATTTTACAGCCACAATTTTCATTATGCATTATTTGTTTTGGTTGTTTAAAAACACACAAGAAATGTATCCGATTAATCGATCGATTAAGTGCTAGATTAATCGATTACAAAAAGAATCGATAGCTGCAGCCCTACACAAACCCAGTGTTTTTTGTTTTGCACACTGGGTTTTGTGCGTTGCGCACCATTCCATTCACTCCGGTCCCGAGCGTAATACGAGCCCGTCCCCAATTAAGATCCACCGACCGCGGCTGGTGCACGCACACACAAACATAACAAGAGGCTGCCGAATGTTCACTATTTTTAAAAGGTGCATTTTCAACTTTTCAAGTACAAACATAACTAAATAACTCAGTTTATAACTCTGTTGTCATCAGTTCTTACTTCACTGTAGTACGGTTTCTTATTTTATTTTTATTATGTTTGGTTCCATTGCTGAAGAAGCATCTACTTCTAGTTTAGAATTTTATTAGTAATCCCAGACATGTCCAAACAAATATTGTGTCATAGGTTAGTTAACCTGTTGGACGAACAATCCAAAAGTAGCTAAATAAAATTATTAGTAGGATGTCCAATATTACATTAACTAGCACAATTTGTCAATCATCTGAAAATCTATCACGTCAGACTTGTTTTCACAACACGTCACTTAGTTTGCAACATAATTGAAGCCAGAATGGGCAGGTGGGTTTTCTTCTATATATTTTATTCAGGGAAAAAAAGTGTCTAGTAATATTTGGGCTTCAATCAGCCACACTGCTTATTACTCATCAATCATGGAAGCATATCGTTGCTTCAATTTAGTCATTTAGCGGACACTCTTATCCAGAGCAACTTACAGTAGCGAAGTACAGGGACATCACTCTGGAGCAACTTAGGTAGGGCCTTTTGAAAGCAGTTTTATTTTTTGGCCAATTCCGCGATTTCCATTTTATTTTTTACTGATTCCACTTTTTAATCTCAAACCTCCATATAAACCCCCTGTGGCTCCCTTTTTGGCTACTGTACCACCCGGGGTCCTATTACCCATGGTTAAGAAAAACTACCCAGGCAAAAGTGGTTTGCTCAACTCCTTTTTTCACCCACCTGCAACTAAACAACTAAGTTGCATTCAGACATCCGCACCCAAACCTAAAATAAAGAGAATACTGCTGTACAGTTTGCACTTATATTCCTAGATAGGCTACATTTACTTTTCATATGATCAAAGTAATTATTTCTAGACAGGCAGAAGGCTATTTCCTAAAATCTGCATAGATATTTGTCATGTAACTAATACATAGATTCTTCCTACAGAAGAATCTATCCAAAATAAAAACTAAAAGAGTAGAGAAAGATTTCCTCAAAAATCAAACAAAAGTGGAACAATGAAAAAATGTATATTTGTAAGTATTATTTTACAAAGATTGTGTGGACAAAGCCATAACATTCAGCAGCAGTCCCGCTAGTTCAACCCTGCTCTCCCTGAGTGAGAGAGCTGCCTGATTAGCAAGACCGTCAGATAATTACATCAAGCGAAGAAACATATTAGCAGCCTAAACCTAGTTATTATATGCATTTGGATAAGTGATTGAACAGAGAAAAACAAGCATTGTCTGATTGGAAAATTTAGAATGGAGTAAATACCATTGTTTATAGCTGTCAGCTATCAAGGGCATTACAAAATTTGAACGATATGATGAAGCGCATGCTGGCCAAGTTTAGTAGAGAAACACACACTGCATATATAGCCTATATATAGAGTGCAAATAAACTTCCATATTTGCTGCCTTTTGTATTAGGAGAAACTCAACAATGACAATTGTTAATATTACGGTACTGTATTTGGATTACAGAATATATCTATAATGCTGAACTCCACGTTAATGTCAGGATTCCGCGGTTGCTTCCGCATTCTCCGCATCGTGGAAAACATAGGGCATTTCAGCAGGATTCAAAAGTCTGACTGGTTATGTTTGTGTGTGTTTTACACTATTGTGAGTTATGTGAACAATTAGGTTTGGAATACCAACCCCGAAAAATATGCAAACTCCACAAGATTCTGTGTTTATAAGTAAATTAAATTTTTATGTATAGATTCCCAGATTCTGTCCGTGTTTTTCTGCAACGCAGAAACCATAGGGCCCTATTTGGGTAAAGTGCCTTGCTCAAGGGCATAATGACATTTGGCCTAGGCGGGAATCGAACCGGCAACCTTACGACTACCAGTGTGAATCCCTATCCACTGAGCCATTTGACGCCAATCTGCTTGAATTAACTAACAGATTCAAATTCACAGTCTTCTGTGGTAGAATGCAGCACAGCAGGTAGGTAGAACTGGAATGCAGAAAATGTGTTGAGAAATCACTGGGCTGGTTGGCCAGCGACTTGCAAAAAAACACTGGGCAGACATTTAGGACATTCTGGTGCCTCACATTATTTATTTCCTTCCTAATTTTTGTTAATTTTACCAGACAGGACAGCGCGTGGCAAGCCACAATGCCTGCAGCTGGGTCATTCAGAAAGATCAGCTTCAAAAAGGCAGGGCAGAAGAACAAAAGCTCTTCTGTTGCCATCATTATCTACAGTAGACAGGGAGGAAAGATGTGGAAAGATGCATTGAACAAACATGGGAGAGCGTGTCAGCTTTGTGGGTTTAGATGTATGAGAGAGCGCGCGCACTCGCACACTCGCACACTCGCACACTCGCACACTCGCACACTTGACGGATTCAGTCTGGGGTTAACGGTCACTTACCAAGGTCATTTTGAGGTGGTCCTTGGTGGCTGAGTTGTACAGCTCCACTTTCTTTTGGATTTCGTCTCCGCTGAAACGTGTGCGCAGATCCCTGTCCTTCTCCACATCCTGTAGGACAGAAAGCATCTGGTGTTATTACACTGTTGTTACACTGTACCATCAGCTGATGCAGGGCCACAGATAAAGAGCAAACACACTGCCAGGCCTCCAGCTGTGGGTTGGACAGACAACATTTTCCTGACCTTCGTTATGAAACACTGCTTTACACGTTGGAAAATCATCTAGAAGACACACTCCTGGTCTGAAATCTCGCATGCTCTTCTTGGGCCTCGGTCTCCCTTAACAACGTGTGTGAGTTTGTGTGCATGTCTCAGTCAGGCCCAGCCCAAGCAGGCATCCCAGAGAGAGATGACCTAATAACAGTAATGACTGGAATGTGCTCACCACATCCAGAGAGAAATGACACAAGCTGATGAAGGACGTGGCCTCCACACGTATACATTGGAAACAAAGAATCCTTAACAATAAGGGTTTTAGCAATATTTAGAAATTAAAACCGGCAGTGGTTAAACACAACAGTCAGATGACACAGGTCATACTCAGCAAACACTGTGGGTGTGCGTGTGTGTGCGTGTGTGAAGGCTCAATGTCCAAGCGGCGCTGGGTGTTCTTACATGGGCATAGAGCTGCTCTGCTGCTCTCCTAGATACTAAAAACAAGTTGAACACCAGTGTCCAGACGAGAACCAGCAACACTGGACACCTTATAAGGGCACTTTGTGTGTGAGCACAGTGCATGAGTCCAGAGTTACACACACACACACATACTCAAGCGCTTCTAATAGCCTAGTATTTACCTTCACAATACAGAGTTGCCTTGGGACATCGTTTCAAACTTACTGAGTGTTTTCTCTTTAATGTCAACTTCAAGCCACTTAATCAGTAAACAGCATTTTAAGTATTCTGGCAGTTCCTGTTTTACTGCCTGCCGCAGAGAAAAACAACAGGCTGGCTTGGAAAGCAACATTTCAGAGGCCGTTGCGGTGTTGGGTTAGCGATGGATGTGGTCTAAGGCTGGGGTTTGTTCTTGCTGCCACTAGCAGCTGGGTTCACTGGTGACAGACTGGGTCGGGTCTGTGAGGGGAACTGCGGCGGGAGTTGTCCTAGCCAATAGCATGAGCCCACAGGATTATGGGAATGGAAGTTCTGGTGTCTGAGGACATCAAGGTGAATCTCACCACAAGGTTAGAGTAATAAACCTTCCTCTATGACAACATAGCCCTTGAAATACAGAGCAGAAAACGGCTCTAAGGTTTATTCATTTTAAACTTATTATAAGATGGCACCCTACCTTAATCCAAAAAGCCTCAATAACTACAGTCTTATTTAGAATCTCCCATTTCTCTCAAAGATATTAGAAAAAGTGGTCGCCCAGTGACTCAATGCCACAGCACAAGTTACTAGTTTAGCTATCAGGTGAAAAGTCTGACTCGGAAATGTGACCCTACTGAGCTTTTATTGAGCTTGTTGTGCTAAGAACATTGTCATAACCTGACAGATTATCTAGGTGAAAAGCAAATGCAATTCATTTGTCTAATAAATGTCTAGATTGGGTATTTTTTGCAATACGTGTCATTTTTCCCTTGATGCAGCAGCACTATTTTTGCCATACCGCAGTGCCACAGTAAAATTAACGTGAACGAAACAATGTGTTGATGTGTTCTCCGATGTACAAAACGCACAAATGTTGAAGGGAGATGTGTTGGCTTTGGTAGTGAGCTAATAATGTGACCTTTACACAGAGCAGACGTTTTGCGGACAATGTTTGAAACAAGTATCCCCTCATGTTAAGCCTAATGACGTCACCTTAAAATAAAGCACTTAGAGTGTGCATACGATACTGGAATAAACCTAGCTGCCGCTAGGCTTACTAGAAGTCACTCTTACCAGGTATATAAGAATCCCTCTAACAGTGCCTGAAAGTTTCATATAATAAGGCTATGTGCAATAACAAAGTTTAGTAACAGTATGGAACAAACAAGCCAGTGTCATGTTAAGAGTCTATCTATATAAAAAAAAGCTTACAGCCAAGCCTGTGCGACCGTAAAGGGTTAAGAGGCAAAGCATTGAAGCAGAGTTTGACAGGGAAAAGGCAAAACAAACAAATGACCTGACTGGCGATGAGGTAATCGACTACAAAACAAGCCCTTTTACCTCCCGTCCTCCTTTGCTCCCAGGCAAAGTGTTTGGTGTATCTACAGCCCAACACAATGAGACACAGGCAGTGTTTAATGTATCTACAGCCCACTGCAGCCCAACACAATGACAGCAGAACCTGTCCAGGGGCGTTCCGTCTGTCCTTCTTTCCACTCTCAGCTGTATATTACCTCACCGTAGATCCTGCTGATACACGGTCACAATGTGTTACGTCCCTCTCGCGGGGAGCTGAACGTAACACAATGCCAGTCAGATCAGACTCAGTTAAACTGATGACAGGCCTCTGCTGTCCTGCAGTAAAGTTAACAGTTGCCCCACTTTCCCCGATGCAGCAGGCAGGATTGTCAGTTTTGAAAAAAACAAAAGCTTCGAGTTTGCCATCTCAGTTAGCCACAGTATGTTGTGGTCTGTTACAATGGCTAAAATAGAGTTGTGGTGTAGCTGTAGACCAACGTGTGAAGTAGGTTATAGGTGTGGTGTGATGTGCCTAAAGTATGGTTTCGCTAAGCTTTGTGCCATTAGACATTGTATTAGTCAAGTCTGTTAAAACCCATATGTCAACACGGAATAACATCTGTTCATGGACGATCTGTAGCCAGACAGCCTGTACTTTTCCCCACATTTGGCAATAGAGATCTACACCAAGATGTCAGCTGCTTGACCATGTGTTACAAGATGAAGAGGTCCATTTGATTTCTCAGTGACTAAAACAAAGGATCTGCATATAAGGCACATCAAAATACATCCATTCCGCTAGTACAGCAAAATATAAAACCACCCTGCATCCAGGGCCAGGGTTTCAGCCTTCTACAGCTGCCCCATCACACCTCCCCCTGTTCTGTGTGGATTTCCGCTTCAGCTCAGAGGAAGTCCACAAGAACCACACCTTTCCTGCTCATAACCAACACGGACATTCCTCAACCAGAGCAGGTTCTGCAGACGAGGTCCAAGCCCAGGATAAACCGCACACGGTGAGCACCTGCTACGATAGGACCTATTCCCTGACGCCACACCATAAACAACAGGGTTTTCATTTGGACTGACACTGGAGGGGTTCCAGCAGACATTTACTGTGCCTAGTCTGACCTGGTACTGGCAATAAAAACAAACAAACACAGTAGAAGATTAACCCACTCTAATGATGTGATCAATCCCTGTGTCCTGTGTAGAACAAAAGTGACTGTGTTCAGTGGGCCCTCAGAAGACCACCAACTGTCCCATCCTGCCTCCTCTTGTGTCAACAGACCTGAACTGAAAAAAGCTTTAACAGGGTAGACGTCACAACTGAAACACTGACTGAACACGGTAGAGCGTTGGTAAACACCTAGACAGAGCTAGTTTCTATAGGGCCCTGGAACACCGCTAACAGACACCCTCACTAGCTGGGTTCTGACACCCCCATGGAGCTGACGGTTTTCTGGTGGTAGCCAGCTGTAATGACTCACATGTTTAATTGTATTTCTATGTGTTTAATCCTACCCAAACTGCAGGTAGGTCTCTTTTGCCAGTCCGGCCCGATAAGTCTGTATGAATATGAGCTTTACATATCAAAGTTGAGTCCTCATCTGCAGGTTGTCTCTCATCCAATCAAATCATTGGAAAACCACACATTATTCCTCCCACTCAGTTTCACACAGCTGTAAAATTTTACCACACAAGACTTTGAGCAGCTCGCCACCCCTCAATAAAGGGTCATCTTACCAGAATGTTTTAGCTCACTGTTTTTCTAAGACTCCTGAAACACATGTTTCATTTCACAATACGCTGAGTACGACTAACTTTGCACACCACTATTCATTAGTGCAGTGTGTAGCTTATGCCTACAGGGGGCATTAATCCAATATCAACATGGTTCCTACATCACTCAACCGGCACAGCGTCTCAGACCTCCCCAAAGGAGCATGCTCTGTCCTCACCACTAACCACATCCTCCCCCCTTACCCAACAACCCTGCACCTAATGTTGAGTAAGCTTGGGGGAGGCGAGTGTGTGGGGAGGTTGAAAGTCAGACTTCCCTGTTCTTCTGCATGTTTATGTGTGAGGAAACCAAACCCTTTTACAGCACTGAAAGACACCTGTCAGAAGGTATCTATGGGACCAACAATAACTCAAACCTCCTCTGCTGGTTACATCAGGACTGTTACCTAGCGACACACGGATGACTGACAGCTTAAATGTAACTGCTTATGGAGGATTCATCTGACCTCAAACTGCCGAGTCGGATCAGGGTGTTGTCAGCAGACTACGAGAGGCCCAGAGCTACGTGTACACACAAGCACAAAGTGAGTATAGGTCAAGTATAACTCTAGATCATGACACAGGTTTGGAAAAGCAGAGTCTGCCGCTGTAGAATCCGTGATTTGATACATCTGGTACGGTTTCTTCGTATTGTTCACCTCCACTTCATCTTTTGCTCATCTACCTACAAAACACTTAAGGGCTCCCAACGCCAGTACCATTTGCAAGTATTCGTCAGACATTGAGTGTGATCAAAATTACAACCAATGAGAAAATTGTCTTGCCCGGTATTTATCCCAACAATGACATCAATGTTTTATATCCGCATTGCTATTGCTGCCGAGCTTCCAGGGTCCCCTTTTTTGATCGAAGAGTACAGATTACGTCCGCCTGCTGGTATAAAGAGATACTTCCTGTCTCGCATGTGCACAACGTATGTGGCCATGGTCAGGGCGGTGTGTTCCAGTGCTACTTTTTACCCAAAGACAAAGGCAGCAAGGGCCGATGTGAGGCGACGCCACATTCTGCCTAGTCGCACCAAAGGTTTCGCCGTCGGCTTAGTGTGTCAAGGCCATTAGAGAAAGGCAGTGGGTCATTGGAGACACAGAAGAAGAGTACAAGGCCCAGTACATTTCCACTGAGGCTTTCTCACCTAGAGTGGGTCTCCATCTTAGACATAAAGGATTAATAACAAATCACAAATAGGATTTACAGCACCTCTAAAACCCCTAAAGACACTGTATGGCAAAGAGGATCAAAATCACCGAACAACAACCTAATTAAAATTGAAAACAAAAGCTGAATATTTTAGCTGAGTGTGTAGACCAGAATGAACAGGTGGTTGTTAGAAGATGGTGTCAGTCTGTTTTGGGGGACAGTGGTGCTGAATGGTCAATCCCCTTTGTGGTCTTGTTTTTGGGATAGTCCAGCATCAGCGGACTGGAGCTGGCAGGAGGCATAACAAAGTTGTGTAGGACTGTGCTTCAGACAGGTCTGGTTACACCAAACAATGACACCATCCCTGAAGACCATCGCAATGCGGATGGGGGAGGGGTTAAAAACAGGTGTGACAGAAACTCAGAGAGCGCGCACATACACGACATGTTCATAGTATGAGGCATGAGTATAACTATTAGCAGATCCTATGTGGTCCATCTGGGAGGAAATAACATCCTGACTAAGACCACCCCACATTCCTACAGTATGTAAGATCAAGCCTGTCGAGGTGGTATGAGTCCAGAGTGAGCTGGCCTGTGTGACACAGCATTTAGCCCAAATCAGCAACCTTTACGACGGCTGTAAGAAGCGTAAAACTGAGCCTGGCTGGAGGGCATCTGCAGTGGAAAATTCCTTGTTTGAGGTCTTTGGCTGCTTGGTTGAGAATATACCACAGCTAACACTGAACTTGTGGGAAACGGCCAAGCCAGTCAAAACATACAGTCAAACTAGACTAAACGCTGACAAACCTGCACTACACTGTTCAACACAGATGAAAAGATTTCAGCGTAAATGTTGGACTGTTGAGGGCTAGCTCTGGGATTTTGCAATTACGTCATTTTATTTATCTGCTAAGTCAGATGAATCTTGTGGCTGCCATTAGTATAACAACCAGGAAGTTAGACAGTGTTTTCCTAGAGAATGCTTACAAGCTTAGGACCAAGAAGTTGTTGACAGAAAGAGCCAACATGCTAGCTTTTCCCATAGTTTCAGTCATTAAACTAATAGTAATTTGCAATTGTACAAATGCTAAATAGCAAATGCTAAATGTTTGCAGCAACATGAACTGGTATTTATCCAACATCTTCATCTGACCTTGAGGAAAAGTGACTGCCAAAGTCCCAAACTGTCCCTTTAGTGATAGTATGAAAACAGTTACCTAACAATCCTTCATCACAAACTAATTACAGCCTATGCTACAATGATTAACCCAGTGTGTGTGTGTGTGTGTCCACAGAAAAGAGAGATTAGTTACAGTCAGTGCAACAGTCCTGTTCGGAGAACAAATTTAACAAACATACTTTCTTTCATTCTGAACTCAGCGTGCTAAAAGAAAATAAATAATTGCTAAATTACTTCCTTTCAAAATAGAACAAAAAAGCACATGTGACTGCTGTGTTTGTGTCCAGTACTAGCATGGTTAAACCACACTGTCAGGCGTTACCCAGGTGCAGAGATAGAGCTCACAGCTTCAAGGTTACAGCCTGTTCACCAACCAAGCTCAGTGAATGCATGGGTTGGAGGTGTCAGCGTGCTTTTTATCTCCATATATAAAGCGATACACCCTGGACACGAGAGGAAATTAACCAGAGGTCCCGCCCCCTCGATTGCAACAGAAACCTGAACCGAAGCCCACCAGTGGGGTGTAATGTAGAGTGACATGAGTGGTGTGGCTGACGGCCAGGATGGTTCAGACCTATTAGAGGAGCCGTAGATAGCGACCCCAGTGGGCCCAGCCGTAGCAATGTGACTAACATCCAAAGTGTTTAAAAGCTAGAGACTTGTACTTGTGTTTTTATTATGGCTGTAATGAAGGGCTCAACTGCAAAGGGTGTGGTAAATAAAGGTAAACTAAAGTTCACAGGGCCGCCAACTCTCAGGCATTTGATTGGTTTCACACGGTGTCTCACGGCCAATGCGTGAGAGTTGGCAGGGCTGGTTCAATATTGTTTCTCTTTCCTCCCCTTAAACAAGCTGACGCTTCAGGTGGTGTAATGGGCACAACTTACTCGAATTGGGTAAGTAGTATGTTTGTATCTGCTCCCGGAGTCAGCATATGGTAACCAGGGACCCTCAGATGTCTGCCAGTTGACCCTTGACCTCAGCCAGGGTAGATGAGGAGGTGACGATGGCCGACACCCATCAGGTAAATTACCACCTGGACACTTGTTAGTGCACTGTGTCTTAGGACCAGGTGTCCTTTGAGGCCTCCCAGATCAAACCAGGTACTTTTAGGGCCCTTGCGTTCTCCTTCCAGGCATGAGCCATGATAATGACAGAGCAGGTGGCCACTATTAGAGGGGATTCTCTCACACACAGTGGAGGGACGTCTGTCTCCCAGTAACCGCCTGTCATGTGGTCCTGCTTAGAGCTCAACCAGTATATCAGTTATTAGCAGTGAAGATGGTTATTTTGCTGGAAAACATCTTGGTCAAAAAGCAGAGTCTTTAAGTCAGGTAGATTGTTCTAAGTCTTTATTATTTCATCCATTAGCATGACGAGCATCACACTGGTCAGGAGCAAAATCATCAGGAACAGAATGGCAAAGTAGCCTGAACTCTTAAAAGTTCAGTATTCTCGACAGTGCCGACCTGGCGCGCAACAATGTGAAGTCATGGGAGCGCTGTAACTATTTATACTTGCACCGTGCTCGCGACACTAGTTGCAGTCTTCTCCTGAACAGAGGTGTCGCAACTAAGAAAAGGCTACAGACTTTGCTATTTTTACGAACTAGAAGAAGAAAAAGGTAAATGATGACAGAACAGATGGTATTACAGTCTAATATAAAATACATAGAGTTATAAGCTATAAGGCATCTTCTTTCTGCAGCTCATTCTGATCTTGGCCTTGGCTCCCTTCTCCCAGAGGGGAAAGCCTCAGTGTCTTAGATGCATAATGCTTTCATCTATGGTAGTTATACCATTCTAAACTGATAAATCTGTATTTAAGATGCTCATATAGAATTTCTTTCCTCAACAGCAGTTTACTTATATATTTGTATTAAAACGTAACTCCCGCCAAAATGCAACTGAGGGTTATTTGTTTATGTACCTGAGTCAAACATTTGTTTAAGAGCATAATTAGGATGACAACACCACTTAAGATTTTCAGTATTTTTGGTTTCGGTCAAATCGCCTTTTGAATGGGGCAACAATCTAAATTGGTATTGGATACCAAAATCCTACATTGGTCAGCAGTAGATCTGCTGGGGTGTCATGGTAGACAGGTTGTAGAGGTCCGCTTGAACTGATGGCTGCTTTATCTACTACTGGGTCATTTCATTGCTGACACGCATGCATACATTTTAACAAACACCTCATCTGTTCCATGACGCAGGCAGTCTTGGAAAAGAAATCATATTATCCAGGAGCATGCCCTGCCCAGGAGGCTGTAGCTCGTTTCAATGCGTTCATCAAGGCCAAAAGCAAAAACAATCAAATTGAGTTTCCTCTGGAGCTGAACAGATCAGCAGCCCCTTACGATCAGGGTTTTATGTAACCTGCAGGCACAGTGCAGCCAGGTCATGAATGATACAGCTACATAACTACGCCAGGCTTGCCTCGGATCATAAGCAGCAGACACCCATATTAACCAGGCTGTACCTCCCAGAGTGACAATACTGTTAGAGGCCAGGCAGATGGGGCTAAGCTGGTCTGGCTGGTATGGGGCCAAACAATATCTAAGCTTACATGTGACATGTTCCCCTATCACCCTTTGATGGGTGGGCGTTGAGAGGTGGTCAACATTCGGTTCTTTCTACTTCAGAACATGCAGGGGAAAAATGGGCCTGCGGTAATCAAAGTGACACGTGCAGAACGTCAGGTCACACCCACACAGCTCAGTAGAGCTGATCCGTGGTGTGTATGTTTGGAATAAACAGAGCCAGTGTCAGAGACTCTTCTTCAAACAGTCTATACCTCACATGGTGCCTAAAGCCCTCTGCCAGTAGTCTCTGCTTATTCATACTGTACAGTCTCCTATAATCAAAACACAGTCATTAAATGTGCACACGATTTGAGGCTTTTGTGTAAGGCCTAGTATGCAGAGACGACCGGTGGCACCAGTCCTTTTTAAACAGGCACCCTCCGCTCCAACATCAAGCGCTCCTTATACATTTAAATTACACATATCTGTAACGAGTGCCTCATAAATTTGGTCTTAAATAATCTTGGTTGGGTATAAGCTATTTCTCTCCAAGAAGTTCCACCACCATCTTCTCACACACAGAACTACAGAGGGAGATCAGTCTCATCTTGTAATGAATAGCCTTGTTTCATTTTCTTTTATGGGTCACTGGTGCCAGGTGAAGTTTTGAACTAAGCATTTTATTGCAAGAATTGAGCTCTGGCGTTCTCACATCTCTGTCTGGCTGCAGTTATGTAAACTGCCGGCAGACAGAAGGTTCTAGTGCAAGTATGAAATTGGCTGGGATTTCTCTAGGTATGCTCAGTGTGTCTCCCCTCCTCAGAGACTAGGATATGGCTACAGCTAGCAAAGTACAGAGAGGTGGAAGAGCAAGTCTGGAGAACAGGTTTCTTCTATGTACTCCGGATCTGCGTGTTTGTTTACATTTCTTCATTTCCTACCACAAGATGACACAATGGGACAAAATGGAGGAACTTTTGAGCTTTGATAATGTAAAAGCTGGATTGAAAGTGGAAGCAGACAGAGGACCGGATTAAAAGCTGACAACAATCAGGAAGTGGAGCACAATAGCTGAGAACTAGGTGTGGTGCAGTCAGAAGAGGACACACGGCTCAGTGTGCTGGTAACAGACTGTAGTTGACCAAGGTCATGCCATACAGTTTGTACACAGTGCAATCAGATAGTGATGTAGACAAGTGAAAAACCAGCCACACTAACTGAGAGTTTCTGTTGCGCTGCTGTTGTTATCATACACTTAGTTCTGTATTCCCATGCAAAACATAGCCAAAAATATAGCCAACAAGACATGTTTTATCTAAAACCACCTGTAAAAATGAAAAGACTGATATAGAAATCCAGCAGCTTCTAAACCAGAATCTAGCTTCCAGAGAAAAAGGAAGCAGATATCCTTGTGATTCCCTCCCCTTCTAGTATCTGGGTCACCCTATGGTCCAGATGGAGCTGTGTAATTCAGCTGCATGAGGAAGACAGACACCAAGCTGCCTGGGTCTCTCTCTCTACTGGACGCATCTCCATCCCTCCCTGCCTGAGCAAACGGAAACAGCGAGCACTCGAAGAGACAGTCGGATATACACACAGTAGTCACTTTTCGTCCACTCAACCCAACAGCTTTCTCTGTCAAACAGGGAGTCTGTAGTTGGTGGAGTTGATGCTTGGTTATTTTCCCTTCTCATGTTTGTTTGATACTGCTACTTGTGTTATTGACTTTGGAGCTGAAAAACAAACTCCTACAGTGGCCATGTTGGTTTGGAATCAACCAGTGTCTGACTCCAACCTGCATGTATGAAAAAACTAAATATTTTTTAAACACTACCCTCTCAAACACTACACCTACTGTTATGATTAATGTACAGTACAACTGCGGTGTTGTTTAACTAGAGACTTATTAAAAGTAATTAGCTTTAATATATATGGGGTTATGCAGAGAAGGGTATTAGCTGGCTACATGGGGGACACAATAATTCCCAAGCAAAAATATAGATTTTTTTAAATATTTAAAAAAATATTTAACTGTACTTGAAATGTATTTTAATTATACTAAATATACTTCTAATATATTATTTTGGTATGTATATTTGAAAGTATACTTCACATATGCTTTTGTGTACTAGAAGTATATTAATGAAATGTAATTTAAATATACTTTTTCCCTTGGGTGGCTGTGGATCATTATGAAACCCATTCACTCAGAAGCTGTGCATGTTTGCTCGAGTGTCTATTGCAGCTGTTTCCCGACAGCCCAGGCTGGGTCAGAGGCCCTGTTTCCCAGGCTGACTGTCCATGGAGCTCAGAGGTAAACAGAAACCTTCGAAGCTTCATGGAAAGACTAACCACAATTTACAGACACTTAGAAAATAATGCATTAGAAGCCTGGGCCAAGGAAAACTGAATGCAACTCTTTTCATGGAATCAACAGGAAAGGATGTCAGTAAATGACTTAGGATAATAAACCCAAGTAAATGGCGAGCCTAACTAGCCTTCATCGGATTTAAGATATCCCCCTTTGTGGTTGAAGGAGGTGTTTAGAAAAAAGAAAATAGTTGTTCAAGAAATGCATTGGATATTCGATGTGGTAGTGGAATATCTGATGGCACCATGAAAAGACAAACGAGTCCACATGCTATGGTTTGCGCTGCGTAAGGTTGAACTACAGACTGCAGAAGCTACTATGAGAGACACTCCGTGTGACATTTCACTCACAATAACACTATTGACAACACTGTGGGGGTGGAGACAGAATTATGCTTACTGGGCAAGTCCCTTCATGACATAGTTTGCTCCTCACATTGTCCACAGACTGGCGTGGAGAATGCCATAGTCCATGTCATGTTGAAATAGGAGAGGTCAAAACTCGCCAAGAGAGAGCATCAGTGTGTGTCAAAAGAGTAATTGTTAAATAATTATGCTTGAGTGTGAGATACAGACTAATGCAATGAGTACAAACTGAGATACTTGTGAAATCCAGATCCTATACGCCAGGGGGTGAATATTTCATCTGGCATGTAAAGACTTTATGAACTAGTTAGTTATGGGTTCTCATGAAGGGGCCTTATTAATGATACCACGTGCTGGGTCTATAATATTCAGATACACGTGCAATCAGATTATGGAAACATCTACCATCTAGATAGCTCTATTATACTATAGAAAATTACGAAATTAATAAACAAATGATAATGTACAACGCTAAATCCATATGTACAGTGCGGTAGATGTGAATATTGAAATGGCAAGTCAGACAAATAGCTCATGTACTGTAGCTTCCTATGGGGGTTTGGCCGACTGGATGCCATATTGTCTACAATAGCAACCAACAGGTTGTTAATAATTAAACAAAGTTGTGGCCTGGTGTAATAAATGAATGTACCTTGCACTGGGTTGGTTTTCCTGACGGCTTCTTGAAGAAAGATGTCCTGGCGGTGAAAAAATACTCTTCTGAGTCCTCCTCTAAACTGCTGTAACCACTACTCATGGTGCTGGTCCACGTCATTGAAAGAGGAAACTACTCTCTTTAAACTCGGCCACATCAAACTTAAATCTGATTGAAAAGTAAAACAACAATTAAAAAATAAAGTCTGATACACTGCCGAGAACTTTCCAAAGTTCAACCCGCCCTAATCCTCCGTCTAACTCCAGATATACACTGCATCTGACTCTGAAAGTTTCCGTATCTAGTGAGCCTCTGGCAGCACCCTGCTGTCCGTCAGCACTGTAGACACGCCTACTATCATTCATTGGAAGACCTTCATCCAATCACCTTTAAGTTTTTCGATTTCTAGTTTAATATTAGATTCATTGAACTCCTTAGGTGCTCAAAATAAAGTCACCATGATAATGACTGTCAAAAAAGTAATGCAGAGTTCCATCACCTAAAGCATTTATATTTCCTCTCTACCTTTCAGTCTTTGTCCCACTAAATATAGGCCACAATGTTCAACACTTTCCTTCATCATGAAATAATTCATATAAATGTGTACATTTATATGCATCCAGCTGGAGATAAGGTAATACAGGGTACTTCACTCACCTCGATGAACATGCAGCATAGCAAAGCTAGGTTTCTTATTTTCCGTCCCTGTAACATGCTGCTTTAACAGAGCTCCAGTACCAACTAAACTAAAAATAAAGACCAAAAGCATTTAATACTTTAGTTCAGACCTACTAACATACGCCCAGATGAATGGTTGGAACAGCCGCAGAGCAACATTTCCAGTTGCCTCTGATGCTGGTGATTTGAGTGTGTGTGTTAGTCTCATGTACATACAAATTACCACTGTCTATTTGTCACAACACAACCGTATACTGTACACTATAGGCAATATATAAAATCCGAGCAACACACATTTTTTTGTCTTTGTATGTCTTTTATAGCCACCCTCATAATATCTGAAAGGATTTCGTGACCAGACATTATCAGCTTTCAGAACTCAGGTTTAATTGCAATGTCACTATTCAATCCAAACTGCTGAGGCACAAGTTATAATGATCTGGGGTCCATTTCAGCCAACCCAGGACACCGGACATAATAAGTTTTAAATGTTTGTCCTGAAAGAAGAAGAGTGTCATAAAAAACATCAAAATTAAAGCCTTGTTCTTTCTGTAGGTTCTATGTCAGCCATCTGGGTTGGGTTCCAATCCAGGAATAAACCACTCACTGGCCAAACTGTCATTCACTTGTGTGGGTTGGATTTGTCTTTCCTCTGAATTTGCTCTGTCAGATTGCACGTTTCATAAGAATTAGTAAACATTCTGAAAACACATGAGTTGTGTGATTGAGGGGAAGCATGAGAGCACCAGGGTTTATTTGGTTCTAAAAATGAAATAAAACGTATTCATGTGATGATCAATTTGTCAGCCAAGTAATGGATCACAACAATTCAATAGTCATAAACCAAAGTAATAATACTTTAACAACTACTACGACAAGGCTCGCTGACACTTTTTACTTAATTTCAACCGATGTGGCACTTTCTTTGACACACTAATATCATACATACCATCGTGTTCATCCCAGATTGAGAAGGCCTGTACAACATAAGCTATGGGGTCAAACTTAACATCTGTAAGCAATAAGGCCCACCCATTCCCTTCACCGCACCCAGCACATACTATAGCAGCCTTCCTTAGGGGTTATGGAGGGACAAGCCTTATTTAAACGCAAAGTGCAGAGGGGACCTAAAAATAATCCAGGAGCAGCAGAGCTGGAACAGCCAAAACCAACCAACCACACCACTGCCTGGCCAGAGACAATTCACACAGCTGGTCGTTTCTACTGTCCAATTAGCCTTTCTCTTGAAGTTCCAGAGTGCATGATGCCCAGTTGGCTTTCTCTCCATTACCAATCAGGTGGTACAAGGGGGTGTGGTACAGTACATTGGAGAGTGCACAACCAGAATCCAAACGCTAGATGCTACCTCAGAGGGAAGTGCTAATTCCTCTGGCATCCGAGCAACGACCGAGCGTGTGGATGTTCACCGACCTTTAGGCCAATATACCATGGCTAAGAGCAGTTCTTAATCTGGGAACAGACCTCATTCACATAGGCAAGTTGAACCAGTTGTTGAGCCCAGTCACGAGTTGTACTTCCATACTTTTAAGCTTTTGTGATGGCAGCCAAAGACAGGGGTGGCGGGGATTATTATCAAAACAATAGGTCTATCGCTTTTGTAATGGGCATTCACAACTTCTTCATGGACAAAGAGTGGAGTGCAACTTTCTGAACAATCACAGCACACAGTCTTCCAGGCAAGCTAGAAAAAAAATGTGCGCGACATGGTGAAAACCCCCCCAAAACATCTATCCACAATTGTGCCAGGAGGTATGAATCACCTAATAGGCACAATGCATCATAGACAGCACCTATATATTTGCCATGATATATTTGCAATATCCCCAACCACAATATGCATTATTGCTCTTATAAACCATTTGCAACAAAATTTGAGCAGTAAAAATAGGTGATGTCATACCTATGTTATTCGGTCTCGTATAACACATCTACCAGCCAATCAGCATTCAAGATTTGAGCCTGGTGTATAAGGGCCCATATATCACACATATGGTGCCAAATAAATTAATGTGTTTTAACTGCATTAGTAACAAGTTTATTTTAGCAGTAAGCTGTCTCAAGGGCCTGTGGGATATTTCCAATATCCCACTGCTTATGCTGTATCCATCTTTCTGCATTATGCTGTGCCCAAGAAAAGCTCTTAGTTATTACCACACCTTCTCATGATTTCATGCATTATCATCAACTGATTCTATATCTCCCCATTACCTCTGGTCTGGTGGAGTTCTGGGTGGTTGACATTCAGGCCATGCCGTGGTTAGTACATATGCTGGCCTTTAAGGTTATGAAAAGCGGTACAGTACAGACTCTGGTAGGAGTAGATGGGCTCCTGTAGGTGACTGGGAGCGTGTGAATCTAGAGTTGAGAATGTCTCAGACACATGGGAACTTAGTTTCCCTCCCAACCCCCTCAACTCAATCTCCCCTCCCTGGTAGAAGACAATGGACACTCAGCATGAACTCCGCCCTCTTTGCAGGCTTCACAGAGAGAGTGCAGTCAGGCAGGCCAGGCCAAGGAGGTGAGTGGTCACTGGTGGGTCTCTAGTCTCTGGCTGACAGCCATAGCCCTCGGCACACATTACACACAGTCCTCTGCAGTTGAGGGCTAAATGGTCTCTGCACACAGCCTGTTTACTCACAGCTAGGTCAGGTATATGAATAGGTGAAGGTAAGAAAAAGGTGAGGGTGTGAGAGGGTGAGGAAAAAGATGTTTAAAAATGTGAGTGGGTGAGTTCAGGGAGATGAAAGAAAGGTTTCATGAGACATTCATCATAAAGTGAGTCTTGGAAGAGAGTCGTGAGAAAATAAAGATTACTTCAGGCTCACACACCTACTTACAGTACAATAGTCTTTGCAAGATTTCATTCTGATAATGTCATTGTGAAAAAATCACTATAAATCCCCATACCTAGCAGAAAATCTGAATGAGGCCTTTTAGCAATAAATTAAGTGAACACACATGGTTTATCACAAAGTCATTAAAACTTCTATGGTAAATCAAGTTGTCCAGTTAGGAAGCATAAGCGATTATGAATCAATGTCACCTGTTTTGATGCAAATGAAAGTAACAACGGATGCAATGAAGAGGCAACAGCAAGACAACCCCGGAAAAGGGAATGGTTTTGCAGGTGGTGGCCACAGATAATTGCTCTCTCCTTATCGTTCTGGACTGATTCTTATTTAGTTTCTAGTTCCTAGATGACAAAGGCATTGATGTCATTTACTGGCCAGTTCTCCAGACCTGAATCCAATTGAGAACCTCTGGGACGTTATGTATTGGTGCATCCGATATCGGCAAGCAGTGCCACAGAATATCCAGGAGCTCACTGACGCCCTGATCAAGATCTGGGAGGAGATACACAATCTGCAATCTCATCAGGAGCATGCCCAGACATTGTCTGGAGTGCATACATGCACGTGAGGCCATACACACTACTGAGTCACATTATTATTATTTATTTTTTATTTCACTTTATTTAACCAGGTTAATCGACTGAGAACAGGTTCTCATTTGCAATGATGATCTGGCCAAGATAAGGCACAAGCCGATATTAAGTTACACATAAAGTACAAACATGCAGGTATACAGTTACACATATAAACAGTATTACTGTATGTTAGATAAAGAAATACTGTACATTCAGTCCAAATATGGTCTAAGAAAAGAGAGGTAGATTATTGGAATGTAAAGTGGCAGTACAAGAGGATAGGTAACATGAGGAACAGGCTGAAAATGTTAATGTGCAAATTATACAAAGACAGCTGTGTGGTTGATTATATACAATATACATTAAGGCTTTGATGAGTACGCTAGGGCATAAACGGGCAAAGAGAGGGGGTAGAGTCAACAGGTGCAGCGGTCAGTCAGTTAGCAGTAGAGAATTGGAAGGAGAAGAGGCCAAATGAGGTGCAGGCTTATGTAGCGACTAGGGAGATATACCTGCTCGAGCACAGGTTGAGAGTGGGTGATGCTATGGAGATTAATGAGCTTAGTATGCCACCACAATGGAATTGAAATGAAATAACCAAGATGCAATTGAAGTTCAGACTTTCACTTTTAATTCAAGGGTGAACAACAATATTGTATGAAAGGTGTAATAGGTCTCAGTTAAGGTAGGAAGAAAATGCAGATAGCTAAAGCAAATGCTGTTTTAATAACAGTATGACAACAGGTTCCATGAAGCAAATGAAAGACAAACAAAGGAGCGCAAATCAAGGCCCAGTTCACATAACCGATTAGACGGTTATACTAAATAGAAACTGAAATAAGACTTACTGTTGTTCTTTACGTAGCGCATAATACAGTGAACTCTTTTACACACATTAAAGACAGACAATAACCCACAACTCCTAACACAAACAGAGGTGTATATGTACCTGATTAACAAACAATATGTGCAGACACTAATGAGACAATTACAAACACACTGAATGGTGAGTGGAGGAATCAATGGAGAAACGTCCAGTTAAACTGAACCTACAATGGAAAACACAAGAGGGCACTGATGGCTCATATCCGACATGACAGAAACCATGACATAAGGTTTAGGAATTGCAACCCTTTTTTTACATGGTCCCCTTATTTCAGGGGCTCAAAATTGTAATTGGACAAATTAACACAATCATGAATAAAATGTTTTTATACTTTATCAAGAGTCATTTACAGGCAATGACTGCTTGAAGTTTGGAACACCATGCTTTGCCAGGACTTTACTGCAGCTGTCTTCAGTTGTTTGTTCTTGGATCTTTCTGAAGTTTTGTCTCCAGAGGGGGACTATGTGGCATAGTGGGCTAAGTTTGTTGCATTGCAGGACAGTCTACGTCATGGTAGTCAGTGGTTCAAACCTGACTATGGGTTCTTAGGCTTTCCCCAGACCTCCAGAACGAGGCAGCGCAAATTGGCTCAGGATTTGGGATAGATAAGCCGAATGATCTACCTTGCTACGTCGCTCTCCAGCAACTCCTTGTGTCAAGACTGGGCACCTCTGAATTCAATCACAGAAGTATAGTTGGTGAGCGTAATCATCCCATGCATGAGCTGAGTAAAGGATTCTGTTTTGGATGAGCAATGTGAAAAGAATTGGCGGCTTGGCGACATGTGTTTGGATAAACCATGTGTACGCCCCTCACCATCCCGCATCTGTCCAAGGAGTTGCGGAGCTGCCGACAAGACAGGGTTAGTGGGAATTGGGAGGGGAGAAAAGTGGGGTTAAAAGAAATATATATATAGGTAGGTGTGGGTAGGCAGCAGGAACAAATGAATGACAACAATAAGAACACTTGACCGCACACTGTTGATTTCACTTAATTTATTGAAGGTGAACAATGTGTTTCACATATAACGTCTTCGGGTTTGCTTTGCTCTAATTGAGTGTTGTCATATATATATATTCCAAGTCTTTGGCTTAATGCAGTGGTCCTCAAACCCTTCCATGGAGGGCCTAGTGTATGGTGGTTTTTGGTCTTTCCCTTCAATCAGAGCATAATTAGGACCTAGGTGAGGGGAGATCATAACCAATTAGTGAGTTACTCCATCAGGCTTGTAAAAGCGAAAACCTGCATACACTAGGCCCTCCATGGAAGGGTTTGAGGAACACTGCCTTAATGGATGAAAAGTGTTGAAAACGGTCTCTACTGCTAAATAACACACTTATTAACTTGGAAATTAGGACTTATGTCCAAAATTCTGAACCATCCCTTAAAAAAACTCCTGAGTTCCTTTCGCAGGAGGTTTTGTTCATTATCCATCTGTAAAGTGAAGTGTCGTCCAATCAATTTAGCTGAGTTAGGCTAAATCTGTACAGACAGTTACGGTATAACTATACACTCCGGCTGATTCTGTGTTCTGTCACATCATCAATAAACACTAGTGACCAAGTGCCATTGGACACTGACAATATATACAATCAAATTCTGTGTACAATGTATTTGTTACTGTTTTCAATAAAAAGTATGTTTATTTTTAAATTTTTTGGGGGGTTAAGGTCAGCTTTGATGCTACAAAATAATTGACTTGCATAATTTCCATCCCCTTTTATTTTTTTACTACCCCATTCTAACAATTTTCACCCAATTTAATTATCTAATATCATCCCAGATTATATTTCTTACCTATTTCCAACTGTGCTACATCTACACTTATTTGCCTTATACCCGTACTACTTTAATTGTTATTTGTCCTACCCTTCAATTATATCTATGCATTCCGATCTATCACTTAGCCCTAACCATATTGTATTTTTTTTGCCAAGTATTTTTCTATTATACTGTGATGCTTTACACAGAGTAATGAAAAGTTGTTATTGAAATTAATTCACAATCATTATTGTAATGAATTAAAACATGCACCTTTATTCTGACAAGAAAAATCTGAGCTGCCAGCATAGTACAGTGTTGCCATGCGAACAGTGTTTGCCCCCAGCTGGAACCGTCCCTAATGGAATCCTAACTCTTCCGTGGATTTCTAGGCCTTTTTGTGTTACAGAGCTCACCAGTGCTTTATTTCTCAGAATGTACAGAATGATTTGCCCACTTCTAATGTTCCTGCTCTGTCTCTGATGGAAATATACACTCACTTAAAGGATTATTAGGAACACCATACTTATACTGTGTACGACCCCCCTTTCGCCTTCAGAACTGCCTTAATTCTACGTGGCATTGATTCAACAAAGTGCTGAAAGTATTCTTTAGAAATGTTGGCCGATATTGACAGGATAGCATCTTGCAGTTGACGGAGATTTGTGGAATGCACATCCAGGGCACGAAGCTCCCGTTCCACCACATCCCAAAGATGCTCTATTGGGTTGAGATCTGGTGACTGTGGGGGCCATTTTAGTACAGTGAACTCATTGTCATTTTCAAGAAACCAATTTGAAATGATTTGAGCTTTGTGACATGGTGCATTATCCTGCTGGAAGTAGCCATCAGAGGATGGGTACCCGGGTGATAAAGGGATGGACATGGTCAGAAACAATGCTCAGGTAGGCCGTGGCATTTAAACAATGCCCAATTGGCACTAAGGGGCTTAAAGTGTGCCAAGAAAACATCCCCCAAAACATTACACCACCACCAGCCTCTACAGTGGTAACAAGGCATAATGGACCCATGTTCTCATTCTGTTTACGCCAAATTCTGACTCTACCATCTGAATGGCTCAACAGAAATCGAGACTCATCAGACCAGGCAACATTTTTCCAGTCTTCAACTGTCCAATTTTGGTGTGCTATTGCAAATTGTAGCCTCTTTTTCCAATTTGTAGTGGAGATGAGTGGTACCCGGTGGGGTCTTCTGCTGTTGTAGCCCATCCGCCTCAAGGTTGTGCATGTTGTGGCTTCACAAATGCTTTGCTGCATACCTCGGTTGTAACGAGTGGTTATTTCAGTCAAAGTTGCCCTTCTATCAGCTTGAAGCAGTCGGCCCATTCTCCTCTGACCTCTAGCATCAACAAGGCATTTTTGCCCACAGGACTGCCGCATACTGGATGTTTGTCCCTTTTCACACCATTCTTTGTAAACCCTAGAAATGGTTGTGGGTGAAAATCCCAGTAACTGAGCAGATTGTGAAATACTCAGACCGGCCCGTCTGGCACCAACAACCATGCCACGCTCAAAATTGCTTAAATCACCTTTCTTTCCCATTCTGACATTCAGTTTGGAGTTCAGGAGGTTGTCTTGACCAAAACCACACCCCTAAATGCATTGAAGCAACTGCCATGTTATTGGTTGAGTAGATCATTGCATTAAGGAGAAATTGAACAGGTGTTCCTAATAATCCTTTAGGTGAGTGTAGATATATATAATTTTTTGCAGCCTAAGGATGGCCTGTTTCACTTGCATTGAAAGCTCCTTGACCGCATGTTGTGGGTTCACAGTAACAGTTTCCAAATATAAATGCCACATCTGGAATCAACCTGGATTAAAGTCACTTTGTGACAAGTCAAAGGTTTATATAATGTTACTGACATTATTAGCTAGATAATTAACTAGATAATTAGCTCTTCAGAAACAAATGGCTCGCTTATCTTTGGGTGGAACATATTTACGTTAATGTGCAGCTGTTTTCCAGCATCCCAACCAACCATTCCACATGATGTTTGACTGGTTGACCTTAGCTTATGGTAACAAATAAACTTAAAGAAATGCTGCCCATTTATTCACAAAATGATCTATATCTGAAATATTATGTTCTGACTTGTTCAACTAGGAAGGCTTGATGCAATTGAATTATTATGAAAAAGGTGAGCGTGGAGACGATCCAGTCAGAAAGGTGACTAGTACAGTATCTACATATTATTGTTCAGTTTCATCAGCTATGTGAATTCAACTGTCATCCCAATAAATATTGTTGATGTGAATAGGCGTCCTAAATAGCTTGTATCAATTGAATTGGGAGTTCAAATTTCCCTATCTGTAGTTGATATCTTTGTAGTAATTCATCCTATTTTATGACTAGGAACAACAGAGAATAATCCCAGAAGTAGGTGAGTAATGCTCAGACGCAACAAAAGAGGAATACTTACTCATAACGGTGCTGAATAGCTTGCAGATCCAGTTCCATCTCCAGGGGACTGTATGGATTACACCTTGGCAAATTTTCGCTGGATCACCATTACATCCCCCTGGCCATATTTTACAGGTAGATATTTAATATTACCCCAAAATTGTGTAAACTCGTCCCTACTGCCCTAAGTCTGCAAAGCCAGGCTTGAGTATTCAGTCTGACTGTTTCTCCGGAGGAACTGCGGTTGGCAGAGTTTGTGTTTAGCTGTGTGTAGGTGTGTTGTGTGCTGTCATCTCTCTATGCTGTCTCTAAGGAACACTGACTAAACTAAGGCTGTGTGTCACTGTCCCTCTATTACCTATTGAATAGTCTGGTCAAAAGTTGTTCCTTGTAGAGAGGTAAGGCGCAATTTGTGACATATACCTACTTTCCTAGAATCAGAATAAACTTTATTGATTAACTATATTTACATATAACCAGAACAATAGTTGGTTATGGTGGTGCTGGTTGTAGAGAATCAGAATCAGAAAATCAGAATCAGAAAATTTACAAAAAGGCGAAATATTTACAATGGGAGGTCAACATATGATAAGACGATCCACATACGCATGTTCAAATATCATGGGATTGATTATACACAGACACTATGCTCCTGGAATGCACTATACCATTTCCAAGGTACTTACTTCCTTTTCCTAAGTTAATGAATTTACCAACACCCGCAAGTAACAAGTATACTGCTGTATTTTACACACCTGACTTCTGAAGCACAAAATCAACACCTTTTTTCAGTTCAAGCGGTAAAGAACCTGGCACGCAACAATGCCCCTGAAGAGAACAAATTAACAATACTCATTGAAAGTAGTGGTTGCCCATAATCTTACACTGTTTGTTAATAACACTGAGGCACATCAACCGTGGCACAACAGTATTACTTCACAAGCATCTGATTCTTTCAAATCAAGTTGAATCTCAAATATTTCATAGATCTTTAAAACCAAGTCTTCCTGTAGTTGTTTTTACACCATTTTCTCTTGAACCTGTGCATTTGTAATTGGGACAAGCTTTTCAGAAGAGAATTGGACTGGAGGTGAAGATTCAAAGAGTAGATAAGGCGGGCACAGTTCAAGGCTGCTTTGTAAACAAAAGCACCCTGCCGAACACATATCCGTGTATGCATACAAGCACACACACATACTGTATACATTTGTGTAATCTCTATCCTTGTTTGAACACTAAAAGTTTTTACCCCATTCAAAATCCTATTGTCTCTAACTGCTAACTCTACTCCATAACCTCACTAACTGAACCATAAACACAAACTTAACCTAACATTATTCTAACCTTAAAGGAGTGTTCCACAGTAAATCAGTTTCATAGTATACCATTTACAAACGTTACCATAGATGATTTATAGCATATACACGTCTGTTTTTTTCAATATATCAGAGAAAAGCCGATAGTATATTTCAGTTCTTTTCGCATCCACTGGGGTGCTTCTGTATCCGTTTAAACTTGAGCTACCACAACTCCCAGAATTCTAAGCGAATTTAGTGCCCGTCCCCGTTTGAACATCGATACAGAACATGGGCAATTCAACAGCACACGTCTGTACAGCTTGACGCTAGAAAGTTATACATATTTGTTTTTGAAATTGTAGTCTAATTTCTATTAAT
>JACXGM010003382.1:10092-42179 GCA_016801145.1 Umbra pygmaea
GGCTGATTGCCTCCATGCCACGCCGCATTGAAGCAGTCATTTCTGCAAAAGGATTCCCGACCAAGTATTGAGTGCATAACTGAACATAATTATTTGAAGGTTGACTTTTTCTTTTTTTTGTATTACAAACACTTCTTTTATTGGTCAGATGAAATATGCTAATTCTTTGAGATAGGAATTTTGGGTTTTCATGAGCTGTTTGCCAAAATCATCAGTATTAAAACAATAAATGACCTGAAATATTTCAGTTGGTGTGCAATGAATCTAAAATATTTGAAAGTTTAATTTTTATCATTACATTATGGAAAATGCTAATTTCTTGAGAAGGACCTGTATATTCATTCTAATATAATCAGTCTAATAAACAAAAAAAATCTAATTGTGTAAAGTATTACCACATTTACCTTTGTTTCTGGTGTATGTGTATTGTTTCTGAAGTCAACCATGTCTACACTAAGAAGGGCAACCTGCTGCGCCATGGAAGATTGTTTACTTGGATGGGAATGAATTATTCAGAGACAACACCAGTGAACATTCATTATGCAGTGATTGCCATTGTTTCAGAAGGTCATAATCCAAAACTTCCTTGGGTATTGTATTCTACGTATCAATGTTAACTTTTTTGTTTATAGATCTTCTATTTGGTCAGAAATATGGTAGTTGTCAGTTTTGATGTCATTTGAAACTGTACAAAAATGGGATTGTATCCCAACATTATTTTCTTTTGAAAATGTCAATAAATTAAAATATCTTGCCTAAACTGATTTCTTGTTTTGCAAGAATGCATTTAAAATTTCAATAACACAAAGCAAAGATGAATAATCTTTAAATATGTAAAGGCATATAGCTGTCACTAGATTTATAGATACTATTTGTAGTATCCATACCAAAGAACTACTTTCTTCTGTCATGCTGATGAGCTTACAAACCCTGTTAAAACTGTGTTGCTTGATATTAAAGAAATAAAATCAACTATGTATATGGGATACTGATTCCCTACACTACTGTATGCAGTGCTTTTTTGTAACCCAAAAAAAGCATGGCCTAAATGTATATTTAATGCAATCCCTGCATGCACATTGACAAACACTGTGGAAGCACAACTTGTCATGTTCAAATGGCAAAATATGCACTACATGGTGTAGAAAAAGTATATCCTCAATGATAAAGTGATTTTAGGAATAACCCTTCATCAATAAAGGAGAACTTTCAGCACTCTACATAGAGGGTTCTAGAAAGAACTATTAAGGGATAAAGGGATAAAGAGTAGAATACTTCACAAATGGTTACCCCATTATCTGACAAAGGGGTTTATAGTAGAACCCTTAATAGCAAGTACTGGGAAGAACCCTTTAAAGGGTTCATGTTAGAATCCTTCATAGAGGTATCGATGTAGAACCATTTTGGAATGAACAGTTCCTGGTAGCACCTTTCATACAGGGTTCTAGTTAGATGCATTTAAATGGGGTTCTTTTCAGAACTCTACATAGAATGTTCTAGGTAAAGCCCTCTGTAGAGATCTACCTAGCACCAAAAATGGTTTCCCTGGTTGGACAAACTGAAGAACGTCGTATGGTTCCACTTAGCTCAATTCTTTTTAAGAGTGAATGTGGAGGGCTTAGGTATACCATTACTTTGTCTCAGGTAAGGCCTCAGGTCTAGGCCTGGTGGTGAGAGCTTATGTCCATCCATGGCCTCCTGTCACTTCATATCCTGGTTCCTGGATTACAGAACTTTCCCACTGGGTTGTCTGCTGAGGCTGCTCCGGGCCTGACACGGGCCATCAGTTCCAAACCTACCGGCCATAGGTCCTGTCACTACATCATAGGGCCACAGCTCACTGGTGATACTGTACCATAACTGAAACTAGGCAAGGTGATCATGGTGAAGTCAGACACCGAAAACATCTGACTGTATTGTACTACCATCTCATCTCAATGCCCAGATGATCAATGAATCCCTGTCATTTATTACTCAACAGGTCCTCATCAAATGTGCAACTTGCTCCTCCCTTTGCTCCATTCAGTTAACTTTTCATGTCATTAGCAAATTGAGGAGTAACAGACTTTAAAATGCAATCGCTTGTAGAGAAGGAAAGTTTAACATGAAGTGGGTTAAGAGCACTGGGCTCGGTAGTGCGTGTATAAAGGGTTCTAGCAAAGATGAGAGTTTGGGACTGTAAACCTACAGCCGAGTGCTCATTAAAAGCATGTCTCACAGGGGCTGCAATGGACTTTGTCTACCTCCATCTCTTGCTACATGCTAATCAGGCTAATTAGCCTCAGATTCTCCTGAGTTTTCTAATCATAACGTTTTAGGGACGACACATTTAAAATCGCACAGTAGGCCTACTCCCAAGGAAAACAATCAGACATTTTAAATCTAATGGCATTTTTATTTGCATATACTTTTGCACTGAAGGGCTTTTCAAAATGTATTCAAGGTGTGCAAGGTTCTAGTGTCAACATGGATAGATGTACAAATGCTCTATTGTAATTTGATCATTATAGTGTATTATCAGGTAACACAAATTTGTGTTTTCAATATATTAAAAGCTTATACATTTTGGAATTGTTTAGCCCTAAATGAAAAATAAACCTACAAATGAATATCCACGTAGTAATGTACATATCCTGTTACTGCTAGACTTCGTGCTGTAAGAAACGGTGTTAAATTAAGATACAGCATCTACAGGGAGGAAGGAGACAAGAAGACAACCTCTAAACAGTGTGTCGATGAACCTAATGATTACGGTCTAAAGATGCTATCGTGCATACAACACTACATATTAGAATCAAATGGAAGACCTATTTTACAAACAACAAACTCTTGCAGAACAAATGTTGCTTTGACTTTGCCCTACAGCCACCCGTCACTCTCCCTCTGCCTCTCTCCTTGGAGCTTGCAGCCTCCCAGTCTGAGCTGTCACCCAGCATCAGTGATTGTATCAGTGGACCAAGGAGCAGACAGCATGTGTGTCCTGCAAGTCGGAGGCTCTGAGTGTCAGGGTTCAGCGGGCATTGTTACGGAGATGCCATCTGCTTGAGTCTTTATTTCACTCCCAAATTCCTCTCCCAGCGTCACGCCCATCTGCTGGCGACTTTACGGGGCAGCAAATAACAGCTCTCCAGTCCCTCGGTCCTATCTATCAGTGTCACCACCACCACCCCCGTCCTAGCAGTAGGGGTCTTCACAAGCCCCCAGCACCATCACAGTGTTGGTTGACTGTTGAGCAGGGGAAGATAGATATGACGAGACAACTGAAATATGAAAAGACCCTGTCGGCTCTGTTAAGACGCAACACTCACCTCATGGTTACCGAGCAGAAGAATAATGCAAATGGAGGATAAGAGAATTAGCAGCAGCCGAGGATTGGTGAGGCGTAGAAGAATAGGAACATGTTGGGTAAATAAGGGGGAGATGAGAAGGCAATGACAGGAAAACAAACAGTGAGGTTTCAATATTTGCCCTTCATTCTTATCAGTGGAGCAGTTCCTCTCTCATCCCATTCTCCATGCTCCAGAGCCGCAGCAACTGCAGTACTGGAGCCAGAGGAAGGAGAAAATTGAACGATCAAGTAACAGGCTTTGTTGAAACAATGGTTGCTGGGGGCGGCAGGGGGGCGGCGGGGGGAGAGAGGCCTTCACAAACAGCCAATGAACACGGTGTCCCTGGAGGCAACCAATGGGAGGATAAGGTTGGGACAAGACTTCTGATACCATTCCCTCACTTTGCCTGTCCTCAGCCCACGCCTGCATACACATCCACACTGCGTACCAACACGCATAACAAACACGCATGTACAGTAGGCAAACGCAGGAAGCCTCTTCTGAGCTTGCGTTCCGGCATGAAGGATTAGAGCGATTTGCTGAGATTAAGCGGCCGACAGTTAAGTTCAAGCAGGTTTTTTAATGGTTTAATTCATGGGCTAGGAGACAAGCTTAAATAAGATTGTCAAGTGTGGTCGATTAAGCTCATTAGTCGTTTTAAGGAGCTGCTCGTATTCCCATTTCCGCAATCGGATCCTTTGAAAATTAGAATTAATTAAGAACCCGGGTCCCATCCTTGTGTGTACGTATGGGGGCACGGCCTTGGAGCACTGGGTCTCTTCCAATTATCAGGGCCAAGCCAAGGCTGATAATCTGGTGACAGTCACAGTCTAGAGCGCTTAAGGCCCATTTTACAAATGTCCCATTTCCAGAGCTCCAATACATTGATGCCAGTGAGAGTGAACAGACAAGATAAAAAAATTACTGATCTTAGTTGGTTGCAGTAAAAGACAGCATGGGATTTTATATCTGAGTTTTCTATTATGTCATTGGGCTATTGTTTTATGTAGATAGCTGCTGCAGGGCATACAGCATGTTCAGTTGAATGTTTGTTTTCCATTTTCAAGAAATTCTAGTTCATACTGTATGTCCTTACATAAGTGGTCAGTACGCAACACATGCTGTGAACTCATGCTGTTTTCTATCCTACATACACCTCACCGAGAAATGTATTTTCACAACTTTTCAAAGGAAGTTGGCCAAATGCTAAAGCAGAGAAACGTGGAAACAACTTCATGTCTGTCATCACAGACAAACAAGACTTCAAAATATATATAAAAAATAAAAACTGTATGAACAACAGGCTGCTGAACGGATGACAGCTCTTAATAATGTCTGGAATGTAATGAAATGAAATGGAATGGAATGAAACACATGCAAACCAAACATTGATTCTGTTCCAACCATACTATTAACCCATCCTCCCTAATTAAAGTGTCACCAGCTTCCTGTGAGATATATAGAGCTGAAACACATAAAGGTTATAACATCGGCAGTTCTTCTGGCATCTTTGGCAAGTGGGGAGAAATTGGACAGTGGACACCTTTGATCTAAATTCTGATGGTTTTAGATTATCTTTAGAAAACAAAAGAGAAGTATATTTTTGGATTATCTGCTCTGTTGCTTCTATCGTTTTGGTTCCTGTTGAGCATAGAAGGCCTTTAAATGTGAACACTGGGGTGAGGACTCATCATGCTACCTGGCCTTTGAAACCTGCCAGCAATGTACCTGTCCATCACACAGCTAGAATGACATAGAGAGGGAAAAGAGAGGAGAGAGAGCAGTGGGGAGTGGGGGATTTGGGGGGGGGGTACAGCGATAGATATCTTGATAGACAGGTAAAACTTTTCTGAAATATTTCTGTTTGTTTAAAAATATGTTGAGTCAAATCCCTTCACAAGCAGCTCAGAATTCAGCCTACAGTAAACTCAAAGGATTCATAGTTCTGCCTCAAACCTTATCTACAATGCGTGCAAAATTATAATGCAAATGGTATTTTACACTGATTTTCTTAAATAGTCGATGCAAATGATAGTGAGTATAATTTTTAAGTCACCAACCGTTAGGGCATAAGTCGAATTTCATTGAAAATGAAAACAGTATTTTTTTTAAATAAAAAAATCAAAATGCACTATTAACAATTATTGAAACAGAGTTTCAAAACATTTTATAGGTTGTATAGAACTGAAAATGGTAAGTTGTTGAATTTGCCCCAGTCCTATTTACTGAAATCAAAAGTAATTTCAGTCAAACACATCTTAAAAGGGCAAGTTACCTGTTAACATAGGACCCCTTCTTTAAAATCACCTTTACAATTTTTGCATCCATTGAACTTGTGTGTTTATGTAGAATTTCTGCTTGAACTTTTTGAATTTGTTAAGAATAGCCTCCCAGAGCTGCTGTTTTGATGTTAACTGCCTCCCACCCTCATAAATCTTTTGCTTGAGGATGCTCCAAAGGTTCTCAATAGGGTTGAGGTCAGGGGAGGATGGGGGCCACATCATGGGCCCTATCTTGCACCCGGCGCAACACAGCACAAAGCGGCGTCTGCGTTGTTTAAATAGCAAATGCACCTGCGCCCATATTTGTGCCCATGGGCGTGCTGGTCTAACAGAGAGGTGTGTTCAGGATAATTCTGGGTGTATTGCTATCTTGAGGCATTGGAATGTGATCGCGCCATTGACCAACAAAAACCTGGTCTAAAGTCAACAGCGCAGCATGTCATTGTTATTTTATCAGCAAATTAGTCAAATGCACTTAGGCTGATACACAACGCATGTACACTATGCTTGTTGCACACACACACACACAGGGAAGAGCAGCAGTACACAAACATGCGAAAGATTATAAATAAAAATATCACGGTGCAAATCCACCATCATAATAGCAATCCGCGAAAGGTACAAATGCGCCTGGCTCTTAAAGGTTTTTTGCATGTTATGCCCAAAACACACCTATGATTTAATGAAGACACTTAGTACAACCCTTTTAGACCATGCACCCGTGCCTTTTTTCCACCGTCAAATTAGCAAAAGTAGATATGGACACGCCCAAAGCGCACTTGCGCCATGCGCTTCACGCCGTGCGCTTAGATTGAGTTTCTCTCCTTTTATGCCCATAGCAGCCAATGAAACAGAGCTAGTCTTTGCAGCATGAGATGGTGCATTGTCATGCATGAAGATGATTTTGCTACGGAAGGCACTGTTCTTCTTTTTGTACCATAGAAGAAAGTGGTCAGTCAGACCAATATTTTGCAGAGGTCATTTTCACACCTTCAGGGACCCTAAAGGGGCCTACCAGCTCTCTCCCCATGATTCTGGCCCTAAACATGACTCCGCCACCTCCTTGCTGACGTCGCAGCCTTATTGGAACATGGTGGCCATCCACCAAACCATGCACTACTCCATCCATCTGGACCATCCATGGTTGCACGGCACTCATCAGTAAACAAGGATGTTTTGAAAGTCTTCATGTATTTCTGGGCCCACTGCAACCATTTCTGCTTGTAAGCATTGGTTAGGGGTGGCCGAATAGTAGGTTTATGCACAACTGCAAGCCTCTGGAGGATCCTGAACTTTGAGGTTGTGGGACACATACAGCCTGGGAGTTTCATGCTGCACCAGCCCATTTTGTAACGGGGGTAAATAGTAAGTGCAAATAGTCTACCCACTTTCAATTTGTAATTTCCTACTGTACATGTTTCATTCATTTATTTAGAGAGAGACAACTTAAATTTATACACTATTAAACAAAATATCCTCAGTAATTAGACAATTAGCCAATGTCTCTTATCAGAGACATTGATCAAATAAGCTAAATTTTAAGTTTGAAGAATGAGGTTGTATATTACCCATTTTCAGATATTACTACCAAAACAATTAATATGTCTCAAATCAACTCATTCTTCCATAACACTAGCAACAGTTGTCACCACATATCATTCATAAAACAATAACCTAAGCAAAACAAAGAACAGTTTATTTCTTTACAAAACAAGACTGACAATATGACTCTAATAACTATCACTAAAGTGTATATTACAGGAATTAATCAGACATGATGCAATATGCTTTATTATGTTGTATTGAATTTTTTGGCATTGAGTGATTCCAAAACACAATAATTTCTATAGGCTCCAAGGATATTCTAATCACTCACGAACTGTCTGTTAACGTCACAGATAGACTTCCAAAACTGACGAGGAAAAAAAGAGGTGTTCAATGGCTTTACGTCATAGGCCGACCAGGGCTATGCCATTTGGGGAGTGGCCGCTCACTAATCCTATATTTCTGAAAATCCTAGACATGGTTGTGACCTGCACTTTGTTAGTGCTTTCTGATTAGCCTGTGTTTGTATTGAAATAAAAGACTGCTGGGGCCCGCCGTACGGGTTGAGAAGAGTTAGCAAAGTTTGACCAGCGGGCAGCGACCAGGCCGCCGGATGGTGTTGCTATGTATAACTCTTGCAATGTAAAAACTTGTAATTTATAACTATTATCAGACCGACCCTATTGTATAGGACATAATTTACCCATCTAAACTGATGTTTGCAATTTTTTGAATGTCACAAAATACTTCTTTTACAGCTTTTGTAAGGTTGCGTGAAAGAGTTTTGTTTTTACTCTGTGGAATTTTCAACTTTAAGAATTATATGTTGTATTCATAAATAAAGAAGAGAGCTTGTGCAATAAAATAGATATAGAAAATCTGTAACACCATTCTGCTCTGGACAATGGCTCCTTTTGTTGGGCAGGGGCATTAGGCTGTAGTCATTTTATAAATACAGTATCTCTATTTACAAATAATACTATCAACTAATGAAGGACCCTCCATGTCTTTCTTAATTTTTATTTTCTTTAGGTTTAAACTTTATTCAACCACGTGGGCACATTGAGTACTGTTTCTAATTTGAAACGGCAACCTAGCCAAGATAAAAGTGCAAGGTGTAAGACAACATAAAATTACACATGAATTACACAGGAATAAAATAAAGAATAAAAACAGGAATACAGGGTGCAGATCTTCAGAATAAACAATTTAAGAATATGTACAGTGATGATTACAGTGGCATGGCATTATACTATACAATCAGTGCAATATAGTGTCTGAGATAGAGAGGTAGATTAATCGGAGTACAAAGTGGGAGTGCAAAAACTACATTAGAGTAGGTAACAATGAGCATGGCTATGGGAATGGTAGTGTGCAAAATATACAAAGACAATGCTTAATGGTTAAAGGTTAAAGGTTAGATGAGGTCACTAGAGCAAAAACGGGTGAAGAGAGCAGGTAGAGTCAACATATCCAGCGATCTGACAGTAGATTTGTAGTCACCAGGTGGAAACGTGATCACCAACTACAGTGATGTGGGCACCAGCACAGCGTGTTGGGCACAGGACAGAGACAGGAAGGAGTCATCAGGCCACATGGTCCTGAAGCTTGTTCAAAGGGTTTGAATCCTCCTAAAATCAACATGACATCAAAAACATTTCAGTGGGCGTACCTTACGTCTAGTACAGTACCTCAATTGAAATCTGAACCCATAAATAAATATATAAACAGTCTCTCGTCCCCAACACATATCAATGAGACTTAAGTGGGGACTGAGAAAATACAGAATGACCCTAGTCCCCCGGCACATAAACTATTGCAGCAAAACATCTGGGGACTGAGACGGGGGACTGGAGATGTGGTGCTAAACAAAAAAAGACTCGGGCAGGAGCAAACAGGCATGATTCAGACCCACTCACATTGCCAAGACCACACCACCAAAGGGACACCAACAGACCACAACCACCTTGAAAGTGGGTAGAATATAGTCTACACAGTGTATTCCCATCCCACAAGTGTGGGGTATCATGGGGCAACATGAGCAGAACAGTGACACAGCCCCAGAGTGGCGTTGGAGTAAGGAAATCCCAGTGGAGGGGGGGAGCCTACCAGTCCAAGTGAAAAAGTATATTTAAATTATATTCCATTAATATACTTCTAGTACACTTATGGTTAACCATAAGTATGTATTCAATATATTTAAGCATATTTGAAGTACACTTACATACCAAAATAATATATTAGAAGTATATTTAGTATAATTAAAATGCATTTCAAGTACAATTAAATATTATTTTTTTGCTTGGTAGGCAAGCCAGCATGGGTGGTTTGTCAAGTAGTGTCGCCAGACACTTTTAGCCCCCTGTGCCAGACTTAACTATATCATAAAACTTACTGAATAGATCATTCTTCAGCATAGACTGAATGTTGTGACTCATTTTGCAACTCTAACATGGGTTGGCAGATCGTTCCACAAAATTGGAGCTCTATATGAGAAAGCCCTTCCTCCAGCTATTGTTTACAAATTCTAGGAACAGTAAGGAGGCTGGCATCTTGTGAACGTCATGTACGTGAAAGTATGTATGGCAGCACCAAATCAAACAGATAAGTACAGCAAAGTCCATGTATTGCTTTGGAGGTTAACAGTAAAACTTTTGAATCAGCCCTAGCCTTAATGCACTAAAAAAACGTCACCGCCGTTCTGATACCACTGTCCATTTCCCTACATTAATCAGTGCACCTGTTTGTTGTGTCTATATAGTGTGTGTTTATTTCATTTGAGATGTGGCTTATTGTTTTTCTGTCCATGAGGTCTGCATTACGAGCTGATATATTTACTCCATGCGAGACACCAGCTATTTTTTTATTCTGCCCTGCGTGGTGTGCCTATACTTTAGGTGTTACTGTTGGCCATTTATTAAGCCATTTAGCTTTTTTCACAGGGTGTTTTCTGATGAATAAGAGCCTCATTATTCATCCTGCATCTGACTCCTCTCAAAACGAGTCGAGCTTGTCAGCGTGATAGACCACATTAAGGAACATGATAACATGCTGGCCAGTCTCGGCTTCACAATGGACCAGGTTGTGCAGGTCATCGAACGTTTGGAATGGGACCATCCATCCAGGGACTCTGATTGTGCTGCGTCCTGTTGCCAGGGATTCCTCCTCCAACTGAGGCTCTACTTCACCACCGTGGCCTTAGCGGTGAAAGGACAAGCCTGACGGGGCGTGCACTGGAGTGGACGAACACTGTCGGGCGAAATGGCAACCCTGTCGTGGAGGACTACGAGGCGTTTACCTGTCTCTTCAGCTGTGTCTTTGACCAACCACCAGAGGGCAGAGAGGCATTTTCATCTATGACAGGGGACCAGATTGGTGAGGGAGTTCACCTTGAAATTCCACAAACTGGCCACCAAATCAGGTTGGAATGAACATGCACACATCAATCCTTTTGATGCAGCCTGCAGGAGAATGGCCGCCACAACTTCCATCTGACATGCATATTAATTCCTCTTTTCGTGTTTCTCTCCTCTGGTTGGTGGTGGCAGGCCCTCTCCATGAGGCCAGGGTGCTGAAGACCTTTATCTGCCATTGGAGTTTGAGAGTGGGTTGGTGTACGCAGGTCCGGTACATCCTGGATTCGAGACATCATAGTGTTGGCTTACCAGGACCTTGTGGATTGAAGGGGGCACGGCCCAAAGGAGTAGTGCTTGGGCCTGGGATGTTCTGGACCCCAACCTTCTTTGTGACTTCCACCTGTGCCTGCCAGATTGCACAGTGCTACGTCTTTGTGGTCATCTCCTGGTTCTGGGTACTGTCACATCTCCCTGTCCTCTGGCTCCCCCTGCTGTCGTCCCCAGCTTTTTGACATCACCACGCCAGGATCCACTTCACCTTATCGATGTGTTTATATCATTTCAGTGTTGTCAGTGGTCCATTGTATGTACCTCCTATGTACACACTTTTCCATTTTGTATGTCAAAGACTTTTGATTTGGGGTATACTGTGCCTGTATTTAATTACTACCGAGTGCCTTTGCTAGGACTCTGTGTTTTGAGCTATAATAAACAAAACATTATAGGTACGTACCTGGCATTTGACTCTGGTCTACAACTCGACTTATCACAAGACCAGACCTACTAGGACTTTAGGGGTCCTAGTATGCCTGGTTGGGAACCATTGACCTAGGATATACATACAGTTACCGAACATTTCCTGCATTTATATTTACATTTTAATGATTTAGCAGATGCATACATTTATGAGAAAATTGGTGAAACAACCATAACTCGGTAATAAGTGTATTCAATATTTGAAACAGTGAATAGGCAAAATAATGTGCTAGAGAAGGCTAAACATTTTAAGACAACAGAGGTGGAATACAACTAATTTAAGTACTCATTGAAGAAGAAGGTTTTCAGACATTTCCTGGAAATGGGTAGAGACTCTGCTTTTCTAGTCTACACTGAGTATAATCATTTTATTTCAATAGGAATTGCAGGAATCACAGGTTGATAAATATCATGAATTTTAGGCATTGCTTCTGTGTGTAACCAAACACTACATAGTTTTTGGAATGATTAGCTTATAGGGATCGCTTTTTTCATATTTTTTAAATATCAAAAAATAGGTTTATTTAACTTTACAAGCACGTTTCTGAAAGAGTAGCCTATTCGCTGCCTGTGCTAGAGATCTGGTCAGTCGAATACCGCCTTAAGATAATGGGCAGGTTTGGCAATGGAGCGAATAGTGGAATCACAGGATTGTGTAAATGAGTTATGGATGTTATGAACTTTGTTTTCAAAATGTTTGACAAAGTCATCAACAGAGAGGGAAGATGGCATGGGAGGAGGTGGAGGTTTAAGGAGAGAAGGGGGAAAGAGTTTCCTGGGGTGTAACGCTTTCCCCTGTTCATGTGTATTTTAGTTTCCATGTAATCTTGTTATTGTATCCCTTGGTTATGTTCAGGTCATCCATTCCAGGTTTTAGTTTCCCCCTTAGTTATCCTGTCCATATTTGGTTCTTCCTTTATTCAGTTTACCCGCTCTTTGTGTCACATTTTAGTTATCCTATTCCTTTTGTTAATTACATTTCACATGTGCACTCCCTTAGTGATCAGTCTCCCATTTAAGTTCTCCTCTGTCTCAGTTAAGTTGCTGGTCATTGTATTAAGTGTCATGGTTTCTCCTGTCTTCTGTTCCTGCTGTTCCTTTTGCATTTTTCCGTGAGTACAAGTGTTTAATCTATAGTGCACCTGTTACCAATGTTTGCCTCCCTTTTATTTATGCCTTGCCGAATGTTTCATCTTTTTACATTTAGTATCTTCTGCATGTTTTCTTTTTTTTTTTAGACTTCAGTTTAAGCGTGTTTATCAATAAAAACAATATCATTTATTATACGCCCATTATGCTTCCTGATAACTCCTTGCTCCAAGTGTGACAGAATGACCAGCCCAATTATAGAAGCTGTGGATGCCCTAGAGCTGAGGGATTTATGGAACCGGAGGCTCCTGGAGTGTTGGTATGGAACAGTGCTCTTTAGGCAACTGGACCAGGGAGGTCCTTTAGTAGGAAAGCACCTCCAACAGTACCTTAAGGAGGCTCAACAGGCCGGCATCTGCCTAGAGCCATTCAAGGAGAGAGGAGGTACAACTAAACCTCCTCCTCAGTCCAAGATGGCTACTGTCCCTCAGCTCAAGATGGCTACCGTTCCTCAGCACAAGATGGCTGCCTCCCAGCTGCCCAAGATGGATGTCTCCCAGCAGCCCAAGATGGCTGTCTCGCAGCGGCCCAAGATGGCCGCCTCCCAGCGGCCCAAGATGTCTGCCTCCCCTCAGCCTGAGATTGCAGTTTCTGAATGGTTTCTCATAAATAAGGCCACAGAGCAGCCTGATAGGAAACCAGCGGATTCCACTACATTTATGCAAGCCCTAAAGAACACCTTAAAGGATGACCCAGAAGTGGTCCAAGATTACAGAGAGTGGATTTTTCAAAATCACAGGGCCACAGAAGAGGAAATACAACTTCCTTGAATCGGGCCCTTTAGGTCTCTAGCCCCAAACCCAACTGTCCTAATGGCTAACCCCAAGAAGCCTACTTCTATGCAGTTCCCAGAATTGCTTGTTTCCATGCAGGCCCCTGAAAATTAGCATAGAGCCCTGAATTGCACTGCTGGTTTGCTTATAAAGCTAAGCATGGTCGGGCCTGTTTAGTCCCTGGATGGTAGACCAGTGCTGCTGGAAGTGGTGTTGGAGGGCCAGTAGGGGACACTCTTCCCTCTGGTCTAAAGATCATTCCCAATGCCCCAGGGCAGTGATGGAGAACTCTGCCCTGCATAGGGTGCCGGCTTTCGGATGAGCCATTAAAAACGTGTGTCCTGACTCTCTGTGGTCACTAAAGATCCCATGGCACTATTTGTAAGAGTAGGGGTGTTAACCCCGGTGTCCTGGACAATTTTCCAATCTAGCCCTCATACCATCATGGCAACCTAATCATCCCTGTCTCTCAATTGGCTCATTAATTCCCTTCTCCCTCTCCACAGAGTCCACAGCAGCCAGGCTTCGACCAGAGTCCACAGCAGCCAGGCTTCGGCCAGAGTCCACAGCAGTCATGCTTTGGCCAGAGTCCACAGCAGCCATGCTTCGGCCAGAGTCCACAGCAGTCATGCTTCGGCCAGAGTCCACAGCAGTCATGCTTCGGCCAGAGTCCACAGTATTGTACATTATTGCCCTTCAATAAAACAAAGTATTTCTTAGCCGATTACTCGATTAATCGATGGAATGATCGATAGAATACTCGAATACTAAAATAATCGATAGCTGCAGCCCTAGTTACCAGTGATACCTGCTACTGCGACGCGAACCAGTGCTACCTGCTGCTTACAAGTCAAGTCCCGATACATATGAGCAGGAGCATTTTTCAGAAAAGCCTGCTTTCCTGAAAGCTCCTGAACTACCTGTCCCCATGGAAGTCCCTGAACTGACTGTTTCCAATCTGGACCCTGTGAAGCCTGCTTCAATGCAGGTCATTAAAAAACTGGCCTCCATGCCGGGCCCCGAGATTTCGACTTCTATGATGTCCCCCAAGATGGCTGCTTTCTCGCAATCAAAAATAACTGCCACCCTTCGACCTCCAGAGGTTACCGCTGAGTCCCCAGCCGCACAATTCCAATTAGAGCCTACTGCTGTTGCTGTCCTACCTGCTGCTGTTACTCTGCCAGGGTTACCTCCTGCCGCTAACCCAGACCTTCCTAATATCCCGGTCCTTCCTGCAGTCCCAGTCCCTGCAGCAGACCCTATTGCCTGTTGCATTCCCTGTCCCTGTTTCATTCCCTACAACAGCTTCAGTTCCAGCCCCTGCCATAGTCCATGTCCCTACTTCAGATCTTGTCTCTGCCACCATTCCCGTCTCTAAGCCTGCCCTGTTTCCTGTACCTGCCCCTGGTTAAATGCCTGCACCAGTTCCTGGGCCTGCCTCATGCCCTGTGTCCACCCCATGTTCTCTGTCTGTCTTATGTTCTGTATCTGTTCTAGGTCCAGTGCCTGCCCCGGTCCCTGTGCCTACCCCAATCCCTGTGCCTATTCCTAAACCTGTCCCTGTGCCAGTCCATATCTCTGTGGTGCCTGTCTCTGTTTCTGTCTCTGTGTCTGTCCTATGTCCTGTACCTGCCCAGGTTCCTCTCCCAGCTCCAGTTCCTGTGTCTGCCTCGGTCCCGGTGCCTGTCCCGCCACTGTCTCCGCCCGCCTGGCCTCCGCTTCTGCCATCGCCCGCCCGGCCTCTGACTCTGCCCAAACCTGCCTGGCCTCCGCCTCAGTCCGCCTGGCCTCCAACTCTGCCCAGGCCTGCCTGGTCTCTGCTTCTGCCTCCGCCCGCTGGGCCTCCGCTTCTGCCTCTGCCCGCTTGCACTCCATTTCTGCCTCTGCCCGCAGGGCCTCTGCCACTGTTTCTGCCTACCGGGGCTCCGCCACTGCTTCCGCCCACCGGAGCTACGCCTCTGTCTCCGCCCGTCTGGATTCTGCTGGACTCACCTGGTATCTGCCGAGTTTGCCTGTTTCCTGGCCGTCTCTGGGCTCCCCAGCTGCCTGGCGTTCGACTGGCCGGCCTCCTCTGAACTGGCCTCTTCCGGCCCGGCCTCCTCCTGCTCGTCCTCCTCCAGCCTGGCCTCCTCCAGCCCGGTCTCCTACTACCTGACCCTGCGCCTGTCCTTTGTTTTGTTTGGCGCCTCGGGAGCTGCGCCTTGGGGGGGGGTAATGTAACGCGTGTTTATCAATAGAACCAATATCATTTATTTTAGGCCTGCGTGACATGGGGTTGGAGTGAGGACCTTGACATTTTGAGTGATAGATGAAAGCAAGAGGAGCATATCACAGCATAATCCTCTAGTGAAGACATCCACCTCAAAAACTTCATTTAGACGGCCATGTTAGTCTTCAATTATTATTTTAATAAAATAAAAATAAATTTTTTATTTTATTTTAATAAATTATTAATTTATTATTATTATATTATTATTCAATTATACATTTTTTGTCCACTTTTTCTAACTTATTAATTCATAAAATAAATTCAATATTATTCAAAAAACTTTTATATTCATCCTCTTTTAAAGCCATCCATGATCCATCCATCCCTACCCTTGCCTGTCCCTCTCTTGCCATCACAATCTGTGTGGTACAGTAAAGAAAAGCAAACACACATGCATAGGCAAATGCCAGCCATCAAGCATGCACACATGCCACAAAAACACGAAAATGCACACTCCCTGCCTCTCTTCGCTGACTGTCCTTCACACCTGGGCAGTGCTGGCTCTTCCAGCTGAATAGTCAGTGCTGGCATTCAGACAGCCTCTCTCAGGAGGCTTGGAGGGCTTAGACGGTACCTAGAGCGTAGCTGTGCTCACAAAGGTGTGACTCAGATCACCAGAACTGTATGCAGTCTGCCAATCATGCAATCAAAAAGATAAAAGGTAAGCATGTACACATGAGATCAACAAAGTTGTTTTGACAATGGAATTATGGCAACCGCTACATTTTACATTTGAATAAATTAGCAGATGCACAAGAGCACATTTATAACAGGGTCTACTAAATGATTGAAATGTAAAATGTAAATAACCTGTTTATCATTTACTGTGAAATGCTTGATTACTATCCATATCCCAACAATGCAGAGTGTATGAAATAGGAAATATAACATTAAAAATGAAGATAATAATAATTTGGCGACAAAATATTTAGTAAATGACAATGAGAAGTATTGTGCCATAACAGGGATCTGTTCATTTGTGAATTGGAGGACCAGTGCAAGTTTGTGTGTGTCAGAATGGTGGAGTGTGTGTGTCAGTATGGTAGAGTGTGTGTGTCAGTCAGTATGGTAGAGTGTGTGTGTCAGTATGGTCGAGTGTGTGTGTCAGTCAGTATGGTAGAGTGTGTGTGTCAGTATGGTCCAGTGTCTGAGTTAGTATGGTAGATTGTGTGTCATTATGTTAGAGTGTATGTGTCAGCATATTATAGTCTGTTTTTTGCTGGTGTGTGTGTGCCAGTATAGAAGAGTGTGTGTGTCACTAAGGTAGAATGTGTGTGAATATGGTCGATTGTGTGTGTCAGTATGGTAGAGAGTGTCTGTCAGTATGGGAGAGATTGCATGTCAGTATGGTATAGTTTGTGTCAGTATGGTAGAGAGTGGGTGTCAGTATGGTAGAGTATTTGTGTCAGTATGGAAGAGTTTGCGTGTCAGCATGGTAGAGCGTGCATGTCAGTATGGTAGAGTATGCATATCAGTATGGTAGAGGGTGTGTCAGTATGGTAGAGTGTGCGTGTCAGTATGGAAGAGTTTGCGTGTCAGCATGGTAGAGCGTGCATGTCAGTATGGTAGAGTATGCATATCAGTATGGTAGAGGGTGTGTCAGTATGGTAGAGTGTGCGTGTCAGTATGGTAGTGTGCATGTCAGTATGGGGTAGTTTTTGTTTCAGTTTGGTAGAGTTTGTGTGTCAGTATGGTAAAGTTTGTGTGTCAGTATCGTAGAGAGTACATGTCAGTATGGTAGAGTTTGTGTGTCAGTATGGTAGAGTGTGTGTGTCAGTATGGTAGAGTATGCATGTCAGTATGGTGGTGTGCATGTCAGCATGGTGTAGTTTTTGTGTCAGTTTGGTAGAGTTTGTGTGTCAGTATGGGAGAGTGTGTGTGTCAGTATGGTAGAGTGTGCGTGTCAGTATGGTAGTGTGCATCCCAGTATGGTGTAGTTTTTGTGTCAGTTTGGTAGAATTTGTGTGTCAGTATGGTAGAGTTTGTGTGTCAGTATGGTAGAGAGTGCTTGTTAGTATGGTAGAGAGTGCATGTCAGTATGATAGAGTGTGCATGTCAGTGTAGAAGTGTGCATGTCAATATTGTGTAGTTTTTGTGTCAGTTTGGTAGAGTTTGTGTGTCAGTATGGTAGAGTGTGTGTGTCAGTATGGTAGAGTGTGTGTGTCAGTATGGTAGAGTGTGTGTGTCAGTATGGTAGTGTGCATGTCAGTATGGTGTAGTTTTTTTTGTCAGTTTGGTAGAGTTTGTGTGTCAGTATGGAAGAGTTTGTGTGTCAGTATGGTATAGTTTGTGTATCAGTATGGTAGAGAGTGCGTGTTAGTATGGAAGAGAGTGCATGTCAGTATGGTGTAGTTTTTGTGTCAGTTTGGTAGAGATTGTGTGTCAGTATGGTATAGTTTGTGGGTCAGTATGGTAGAGAGTCTGTGTTAGTATGGTAGAGTGTGCGTGTCAGTAAGGCAGAGTGTGTGTGTCAGTAAGGCAGAGTGTGTGTGTCAGTATGGCAGAGATTGTGTGTCAGAGTGGCAGAGTTTGTGTGTGAGTATGGTAGAGTTTGTGTTTGAGTATGGTAGAGTTTGTGTGTCAGTATGGTATAGTTCTACACAGCTTTACACAGTGATGTGCTAACCACACATCAGCTATTAGGTGGAGAGATGAATAGTTTTATATGCCAATTAGGAAGGAGGGGGATTATTAGGTGGCCATGATTGAAGTGCGGCCTGGTTGGGAATTTGGCCATGACATTGGTGTTAACACCCCTACTCTTAAGATAAGTACCATGGGATTTTTAATGACCAAAGAGAGGAGAACACCCGTTTAACGTCCCATCCGAAAGACGGCACTCTACACAGGCCAGATGTCCCCATCACTACCCTGGGGCATTGGGAAAGATCTTTAGACCAGAGGGAAGAGTGCCCCCTACTAGCCCTCCAACACCACTTCCAGCAGCACTGGTCTCCCATCCAGGGACTATCCAGGCCCAACCCTGCTTAGCTTTTAGAAGCAAACCAGCAGTGGAATACAGGGCGCTATGCTGCTGGTTTGTGTGTCAGTATGGTAGAGTTTGTGTGTCAGTATGGTAGAGTTTGTGTGTCAGTATGGTAGAGTTTGTGTGTCAGTATGGTAGATTTTGTGTGTCAGTATGGTAGAGTTTGTGTGTCAGTATGGTAAAGTTTGTGTGTCAGTATGGTATAGTTTGTGTGTCAGTATAGTATATTTTGTGTGTCAGTATGGTAGAGTGTGTGTGTGTGTCAGTATGGTAGAGTTTGTGTGTCAGTATGGTATAGTTTGTGTGTCAGTATGGTATAGTGTGTGTGTCAGTATAGTATATTTTGTGTGTCAGTATGGTAGAGTGTGTGAGTGTGTCAGTATGGTATAGTTTGTGTGTCAGTATTGCAGAGTTTGTGTGTCAGTATTGCAGAGTTTGTGTATCAGTATGGTAGAGTGTTTGTGTCAGTATGGTAGAGTGTGTGTGTGTGGGGCACAGTGGCGGCTGCTGGTCTTTCAAAAAGGGGAAGCTCATTTTCGGCCTACATCATAAAAATTGGCCATTTATTCATACTTATGTTTTGCCCTACGTTCCTTTTCAAGAAAATTCTCTGTGAACCTGTCATACCAACTAGGCATCTTTTCCAGTATCCTGACCAGTGTCCTCTCAAATGCCAGCAGAGCTGGGCTGCTTAAATGGCCTTGGCTCATTGTGAAGGACTTGAGCTGCCTTAAAGTCCTTTCTACACCTGCAGATGTAGCTCCAATTGTTGCCACTAATGAGAAAAGTTTGTAAAGCTGAGGCATTGTACTGTCCAACTCCATGTCTTTAAGGAACACCAAGTAATCACACAGCTTTCCCGTTACCCTGTAAGTCCTGATCTGAAATATTGTATGATTGAATGAATGAAGAAAGAATCTAACAAAACAATATTAAACTCAAAGGAGGAAATGTGGGAATTAGGTTAAACTGAAACAAGGAATGTGGTGTATAATTGTATGAAATGTATGATGAAAATTGGCTAGCTTTTTCGCTAAGCAAATACCAAGAAATAGTTTGCAGCTCTTTGTCTTTCGACTACACTTGCAAAATCCACGATGGGACTGAGCTCAAATAGCTTCGGCGACTTTTTATACTTTTTATATATTTTTTATATAGTTAAAATCCAGGCCAGACCACTCCTCCATCCACCCCCAGAGACGCTGAGTATCTGTGGGTGGGACATAATTGCAGCATTTATCTAATGACCGTCTAGTTTCAAAGCACTGTTCAAAGCAGTACCATTGAAGTCCATGGACACCAGGCTTTAACTGGGAAATGCAATGTGATGCTACGGGAATGTATGAGAAGGAAATCAAATCAGGCAACCTGCTACAGTTGTTTGCAAAGTTTTAGGCACCCCTGACAATTTCCATGATTTTCATTTATAAGTTATTAGGTGTTTGGATCAGCAATTTCATTTTGATCTATCAAAACACTGAAAGACACAGTAAAAGTTTGGTAGTGAAATGAGGTTTATTCAATTAACAGAAAATATGCAATATGCATCAAAACGAAATTAGACAGGTGCATACATTTGGGCACCCTTGTAATTTTGTTGATTTGAATACCTGTAAATACCTATTACTGATTAATTAGAACACACATTTGGTTTGGTTAGGTGCATCCAATCATGAGAACAGGTATTTAAGGTGACCAATTGCAAGTTGTTGTTCTCTTTGACTCTCCTCTGAAGAGTGGCAACATGGGGGCCTCAAAACAACTCTCAGATGACCTGAAAACAAAGATTGTTCAATATTTTGGTTTAGGGGAAGGCTTCAAAAAGCTATTGCAGAGATTTAAGCTGTCAGTGTCCACTGAGAGGAACATAGTGAGGAAATGGAAGACCACAGGCACAATTCTTATTAAGAGAACAAGGAGAAGCTGTATGGGAGAGTGATGCGGAAGAAGCCTTTTCTGCACACATGCCACAAACAGAGTTGCTTGAGGTATACCAATGCACATTTGGACAAGCCATCTTCATTTTGGAAGAAGGTGTTGTGGACTGATGAAACAAAGATATAATTATTTGGTCATAACAAGGGGCGTTATGCATAGCAGCAAAATAACACAGCATTCCAAGACAAATACTTGCTACCCACAGTAAAATTTGGTGGAGGTTCCATCATGCTGTGGGGCTGTGTGGCCAGTGCAAGTACTGGGAACCTTGTTAAAGTTCAGGGTCACATGGATTCCACTCAATATCAGCAGCTACTTGAGAATAATGTAGAGGAATCAGTTACAAAGTTAAAGTTACACCAGCGCTGGATATTTCAACAAGACAACAACCCAAAAAAATGCTTAAAATCTACTCTGGCATTTATGCAGAGGAAAAAGTACAATGTTCTGAAATGGCCATCGCAGTCCCCAGAACTGAATATCGTTGAAAATACGGGGGGTGATTTAAAGCGGGCTGTCCATGCTCGGCAACCATCAAACCTAACTGAACTGGAGATGTTTTGCAAGGAGGAATGGTCCAAAATAACTTCATCCAGAATCCAGACACTTATTAGAGGCTATATGAAGTGTCTAGAGGCTGTTATTTCTGCTAAAATAGGCTCAACTAAATATTTTTTTTGTGATATTTTTGTTAGGTGCATAAATTTGGGCACCCCATCTAATTTCATTTTGCTGCATATTGCACATTTTCTGTTCATCCAATAAACCTCATTTCACTACTGACATATTGCTGTGTTATTTATTAGATCATGGAAATTGTCGATGTGCCTAAACTTTTGCAGATGACTGTCTATATAGCTGATTTTGAACGAACTCATCTTCAAGATGAACGTGTTCTAACACATTATTTGCCAATAAAATGTTAACACAATGGTACACATTTGACCATTATCTTTTTACATTTTAGGGGAAGCAGAGCTCCCCTTGCAGTCTTAAAGAAATCTCACCTGGTGTATCAGTTTGGTAGAGTGTGTTTGTCAGTATGGTATTGTGTGTTTATTCTATCTGTATGGTAGATTGTGTGTGTCATTATGATAGTGTGGGTGTGTTAGTATAGTAGATTCAAGAGAGGAATAGCTAACGCCATTTAGCAGTCATTTGGCGTAACATCTTGTTAGGGTTCTGTTGATTCCAGACTGGATGAAGTGAGAATAATACATAGTTTGGGAGGCTGGAATCTCTGAAATATATTTTTTGCTGCAGTGAATTAGTCTGCCATCACACATGATCCTCTGTATAACCATGTGGTTGGATGCCCATCAGTTGCTCTCCTAAGTGGACATGGGAGAACATTCAGGATGACCTCAAAAGAGATTCCATAGGACCATTAAGAACAATCATTGAATGATTTGTTTTCTACTAAATGAGAAATGTAATAGAGTCCTAATCATAATGGAATGTTTTATGTTCATTTATTTGTTCATCACTTATATTGTCAGAAGACTTTGTGACAACTACTGATGTAAAAAGGGCTTCATAAAATTAATTTGGTTGGCTTTATACAATAAAGTTGATTATATTCTGTTATACTTGTGTAGGCGGTTTTCAATTAAATGACTTAGTATTGAGATAAATACAATAAAATTGATTACCAAAGCATCATGTGAGCCTTTGAAAATGCAAAAGAAATGGATACAATTGCACCTGTACAACTAACAGATGTCCACATATACTCCCACAGGACACATCCTTGTGCATCCGTAAGTGTGGTAATGACACAGAACACGGTGATCAAGAAGGGCAGGGAAACATGCGTTAATATTTTCAGAATACACATTCTATTAACACAAACATATGGCCATATGAAACTCTACTGAAACAGGAATAAAACAAAGCGAAGGTCTACTGGACCAGCTTATTTACAAAGCAAATCGCTCCACCATACATTAATAGGACATACTGTTAAACACAGCAAACTCGGTCTGGTGTATACAGTATATCTGCATGCAGTCTTCCTTGTGGCAATTAATATGAGCTTGTTGACACACAACTTCATTTAAAAGGAAGCTGTGAAAATAAAAAAGATAGCGGCATGACGGGAGTCACGAAAGAAGAGAATAAGCAAACTTAGAGATTCTGCTTTACCTGAGGCTGTTTCCTTGGCAACACACCCTGGGGATGAAGAGAAAAAAGCACGTAGTTACAGTTATAGTGTTTGTTCAGGAACTGTGCCATCCACACAGAACCAACACTATACAGACAATACACAGTGTTGGAACATGTAGCACAGAAAATACATCAATTCTCTGTTGGTAATAGCTGAACCCTTTCCCTCATATTTTCTTTAGTTTCTTCCTGTCTTCTACATCCTTCATCCCATCGATATGGTTTGATATTGTATTCTGTTAGTAGCCTCCTGGTCAGGGACAACATCTGTTTGAGTGCTGAAGAAAAAAATATCCTTTCCTGTGAATGCAATCACATCGATGATAGATAGCCTAGCCTGCAGTCCTGCCCCTTTTAAAGCTCAGCTTCAAAGGCTTTCTATCACAGACCGGATAACCCCAACAAACACACATTCATGCAAACACAATCAGGCGTACATATACATATTTGCACTCATTCACAAACATATGCATGCATGTTTGCCTATCCATGCACATCCCTGCAAGTATACACCCATGCAAACGCACACACAAGTCCACAACCACACAAACCCTGAATTTGGTTTTAGTAAATGCATGACTCAAGTGTATTGCTTGCTCCATTTGTGTTTATTGTAAGCAGTTTTGTAAAATGCCAATTCAGCGTTTCCCAGCTCCAGGTTCTCCACTGCTTCGTTCCCAAACCAACTAACATGTCACCAGGTCTCCTTTTATGACATTTAATAACGATGTCACAGTCTTCTGGCAAAGTGTTACAGATATACTGTATACTGTACTCTGTCGTACAGGAGGCAGAATTGAACCTATCCCCTAGCGAAAGCTTTATACTTGATTCAGTAGTAAACCAGAGCTCATCCCGCGCACATTACTGCACGACTGCTTGGCAGATGGCTCTGTTTGCTAGCCTCCATCCCCAGACTAGGAGGCTTGATATTGGGCAATGCGTTGGTGAGCAACACAGAGAGCACAATAACCATCTCCCATACGGGATTTAGAGAGAGCATCCTGTGATTGAGCTGAGGGCCCTAACCCCAGTCTGCCTGTCTAGCACCCCACCTGCCCTCTCCTGCTGTCCACAGACACACACACGACACAACCCAAGCCTGCCAGACCTTTACTACACGCAATCCCAATGGCTGTACACGACCGTACAAAATAACATCTTTTTAATATAAATGAACTAGGGGTTTACATGGAACCAAGTCTTCAGTGTAGCATTATGTAAGCCAGATCATCAAAGCTCCATGTTTTGTAATATCTGGTCTACACTATAAGATTAATGTCCATTTTTTTCCAAAACACTTGTTTATTATCATTATTATTATTATTATTTTTATAATCAGGAAACCATGCTTTTTTAAATCTTTCGTCTTTACTGTACCCTTTGTGTAATTATTGTGTATTTGTATTTATGTGTAACTCTGTCTGTACTTGTTCTCACCGTGCCCACCTGGTTAATTAAAGGTTAAATAAAAAAATACAAAATACCCTGTCTCCTACTTATTGTGTGGTGCAGTATCTTTCAAGATACAGTGGCAAGAAAAAGTATGAGAATTCTTTGGATTTACCTGGATTTGTCTAGAATTTATCATTACATTTGATCTGATCTTAATCACAGCAACAGATTCTTCTTCAATGAATAACAAAGAAACAATTATATAGTATGTTTTCATGGCTTTATTGAAAACAGTGTCTACTGTTGTGATTTATGGTGGTTTGGGTTTAGATTTTATGACTAATTTATGCAGAAATCCAGGTAATTCCAAAGAGTTCAAATACATTTTCCCACTCTAGGTTATGTTACTCTGTTGTTGTTCTTGGGACCACACAAACATTGATAGAGACATCATAGGACACACTGTTTGCAATTTGTAGGTGACAGAAATGTAGTCATGGACTCATATTGAACTCATATCTGTGTGTTTATTCCTGATGTCCATCTGTTAGATTAGAGACAAGGTGTTAGCTTGGCCCTATGTAGAGGTCAATGGACAGCATGATTTACAATACTTACAATGTAGCTCACCAATCACCTAATTTCTCTACCTGTGTGATCAGTATGAATAATACAAACTGCAAAGAAATGTATTTTGGTATTTAACCTATAAGTATGAAATATTGATGAAAAATGCATACTTAAATAATATAGAGTGGTTACATATTTAAATATATTAAACATTAATATTTACATTTGCAACAAAATAAATATTGCAATTATCCTTGTTGTAAATATTGTATAAAGATATTTTCATTTAGATATTGTTTGCATACAGAACACTTTGAATTCAACTATTAGATTTGGATTTGTTGATGGAAATGCATTATAGTACTGTTCAGTATGTCCTGTATGTTGCTAAAACAAAAGGTATTAGCAACAAGCCATCACACCAAACAGACATGAATCAGATTAATTCATTTTCATCAACAAAATTCATTGGGGATCTTTACCTTTTTCAGATCAGACTTAACTGTTAATACATTTTAAACAAAAAACGAAATATGTTTACTGGAATATTATTACGTGTATAAATCACATCATGTTGCTTTTTTCAAATGTAGAGCTACACAGGGCCAGCCAGTCATTCATAGTTTCTCATTCATCGTACTGACCCTGCTTACATTTAAAGTTCAGTATGCTCTACAAAGTTTCTGTAAGTGTTTGCCCCTGATGTTTAAAGCTTGTCACAGACACGACTGTGCTTCTGGCACATTTCTTTGTGTGGCAAGTTGTTTTCTTCAACCCTTTGATCAGTGTTCATTGTAGAATAATAAGCGAAACAACCCCTCAAGTTTCTAACTGAGTCAATAAGAGAAAAAAGGTATTGAAAGATGTAAAACCTTCTCACCAGTACTGTATATGTGGATTTGTAACAAGTTGTAATTTGATAGACATTCCTGAGCCAAGGGTATGCTCTAAAGCTATTTAGAGAATACAAAATGTATCTCTGTTTTGTTCTACAGTATGTTCTATAAATGTCAATTTAATTGAATATCTATTCTCAATCCCTGAACTGAGGGCATGAAAGTCCTTGCCTGCTGTAATTTCCCAGTGGAATGGGCCTTAATAATACATATGGTACATGTTCAATTCCTAAGAGTTACAGTTGAGCTACATCTCAGTCCTGATATAACTGTAACTGTAAGTTGGCCATCAAAGTAAGTAGCATCATCACCCTGATAACAGAAATTAACTAAAAACTAAAGAGGCCTTCGAACACATCAGCTTGCCAAGCATCCCAAGACATGGCCATGCTCTCTACTTCATTTTGCCTGTCACCTATCGGGTAGACAACATCAACAGAAAGAGCAGCAGAGATTTCTTGTAAGAGGTAATGCTACTATAAAACACTGTACTGAGGAAAACAATTATATGGCTGGACCATTTAAAGAAAATGTGAATAAAACGATAGGTAAAACAACAATACCAGGCAACTTGTAAGTCTGATTCACACAGAAGTTTGAATAGACAAGTATATTTGTAGCATTAGACTGGTAAGCATGGTGAGCTACTTCCACTTTCAGAGACCCACTTATAACACTGTGAAATCTGTATTTCTTCATGTTTTGAAAATATGAAAAAAGTGATTCATATAGGATAATGTTTCCCTACACTAAGCAGTGTTTTGTTACACACAAAAGCACACCCTAAAATGCATAATAATTAAAAAACAGGGACACACGATTGCTCATATACAAAAACTACTTTCCTCAATTTCCCCCAAAAAATTATATGTTTATGCATTGTTTCAAGGGAAACTACATTTTGAATCCTCAAGGAAACACTTAAATTCAAGTAAAGAAACAAACAAACGTTTGGGTTTGAATTTGTCAGTTTGTCACTCCCCCCCAAGCCTGCTTTGTACCGGATGAGTTCAAGGTATTTTTCTCTCCCGATATAGACCGACTAGGCTTGGTTTCAAATGGGCTGGAGGTAGATGGAACCACAAACCAACTGTGATATTTGGGGTATGGCACGGCAGGGTCCTGCAGTGAAAAATCCCCATTTTCTTGAGTAACTGAATGATTAACCATGTCACAGTCTGGTGACACCTACAGGCCGACTAGATAATCAGGCCTGTACAAATAATCGTCAAGCAAGGCAGATCACAATAGAACATTATGAGCTGATAAGAGTCCTGAAACTTGGACCCGCTGGAACTTCAGTACCTGGGACTACGGAAGGGAGTCAATTGTACCAAGGAGAGGAATGCATTGTGGCCCCAAGTCTGCAGACGTTAAATTCAAACTTCCAGCCAGCCGCTATAAAGTCCAGATGACACTATTCCCATGACATTAATAATAGCTAGAGAAAGATTGCAGGGCTGAAAATGCAAAGCAGTGTGCCAGAGTAGACTGATCCTCATGTTATTAGGTGATTACTGTATTCATTGTGATGTATTGAAAATCAAGTTCAACTAATGGCTGTACAGCAATATTCAGTGTGCTTTCATAGTTCCAAAGCAAGTTAAAACATATATATAATAATTACCTGAAAACTACACTGAAACCACCTCTTTTCTCGGTGGTCAGATGGTTCAGTGGTTAGGGAGTTAGACTAATGGCCAGAAAATTGCTGGTTCAATTCCCGGGTGTGCCAAGTTGCTCCACGCTAAAGTGCTCCATGGGAGAATTTCCCTGTACTTACTGTCCAGCATCTGCTAAATTATGAAAGAAAATGTAATGGTGGTGTTGACAGGGACAGTGCCATTGCTACCTGCTGGATTCAATTATAACCTGTAATCACTCGGTTGGCAGTAAAAATATTTAGATTTATTTTATTTTTAACGCAGAGCATCCCATGATTATGTAGACGAAAGTGTCCCATCCAGGTAGTGTCAGATAAACTGAACATAGCGTTAGAGGTCCAGGCAACACACACTTACGCTCTCACTTTAATCTCCAGTTTGCCTGTCTCCTTCCTCTTGTCAAATAGCACCTTAACACCACAGCCACCCATACAGAGAGAATCTGATGACAGCCCCATGCAGTATCTGGCAGCTTCAGCTTTTACCACCTAACGCCAGACGTCAGAGCGACGAGATACAACACTTTGACGTGCTGAAAATGGAGTCGACTAACAGGAATCAAGACAGCAGCGTCTTTGGGGAATATATAAACAGTGCTGCTATCACATGAATAATAACAGCAGTTTGTATTTCTCCTGGAGATGTTTTGTCTCCTTTATTCCCTGGTCTCCTGGAGGAGCAGGCTGCAGGGAGAAATGTGTCTCCAAACTAAACACATTGACCTTTACAAATACAAGTGATTGGATGGAATGTTTTATACTTTATCCAAGCCTCCCACATAGATTTAACATCCATGGTGGAAAATAATTCAACAAAAGCACTGTGCAAACATTTCTAATAGCATATACTTTTTCATTTAATACTATATACCTCAATAACTAACAGAGTGAAACATTCAGAGGCATAGCCTTGAAACACGTTTAACAAAAAGGCCTGATCTGACAAATGTTGCTAAACATTGAGGTGTTGAAATTGACTTTCAGAAGTCTATTCACGGTTGTAAAAGGGGCCCACAGACACGGGCACGCACATCATCACGTGGGGGGTAGGTAGCATAGCATGCAGCGCGCTAGCGGACGCGGGTGTTGAGCAATACCAGAGGTGACAAATGAAAGCTGGCACCGTAAACAAGTCTGCAGTCCTTTTGGTATGCTAATGAGTGTGGAAAGATAAGACACAGAGGGAAGCAGGCAGTCTATGTTAGCGATCCCCAGCCGCCCTGCTCCTGTGAGATCTGCACGTGGACCAAGGAGAAAAGGAAGATGGGCTCCTCTCCAGGGTACCAATGCAGTAGGGTGGCACCACCTGGGCTACCAGTGCCTCTCTGGATCTCAGAGGAACACAGACTCTGGCAGTGCCTGCATTCTGTCTTGATTTACACTCCCAAACACACATACACACACATACACACTCGTACTGTACACCCACGCAGGCTGTTTGCAGACACAGCAAGGCTAGAGGAAGAGGAGCACTTGGAAAGGGCCAGCTGGTGTGTCTGTGTCTTTGTGTGCTCTGAGATTACCATTCCCACTGGGTTTGCATCTACATTTCTCTCTCCATCCTTTTAGCTTTCATTCACTGGCTATCTACACCCTCCCACCACATTGCTCTCAACTCTCACCCAGTCCCCTCAGTCACTGAACCCACCTCAGTGAGTGCCTGAGGGGGCAGAGAGAGAGTGAGACAGTGAGACAGACAGATGTGAGGGAACCTATAATCAGCCAGATGACTAGCTGTGTTCCCATGTCATGCATTCTCTGTGTTCACTTATTGTAGTCTATTTAACATTTCCACCAGGACAGCTTGTATTGGGCAAAGCTGTGAAAAAGATCAACATAGCCAACAAAATATGACAGTTATTGTTTGGAGGTTGGAAAACCAGAAACACATTCATTTGTAGATTGTCCTTGCCATTGTTTAAGTAATCTAAAATGAAATTAAGGACACTTGCCTTTCTTTTCTCAATGAAAATAATGTGTTCAGACAAATATTCAAGTACAGGGTGGGTAGGTTACTTTCTAAATGTTATCTGGATAAGTTATACCTGTCCACAATTGTAATCCATAGCATACATATTGAATTATCAAACCATAGAAATGGAATGGATAGAAGTCCATGGGCTAAGATCCTCCTAATGTAACATGCAACAGGAAATCATAGAAACTAGAGTGAGCGCTCCTTAGAACCGAAGGAATACCTCAGCAAAGAAATCAGACTGATTTTAGTCCGCAACGAATAAACTAACGCAACCTAAAACATGAAAGAGTGATTTAATTGTTTCTGGTGGCTGAACATCTTAAGTTCACAGATTCATTATTATTATTTCAAACCGTTCTCCTGGGGGAACTTCATTCCATCCTCTATGGTCCAAGAGAGTGCACATTGTGCATGGCGTATTTTGCACAATATCATTTGGACAGTTATGCCCAAGTTTTAGCTATTCCATTGTTCCACTGCTTTACCTCTCTACTTTAGACCTAATTAGTACAAAATGTACATACATTTCCAACTGTATACTCTGAGTATCTGCATTCTGTAATCTTTTGTACTTCATATACCATCTTGCACCATTGTGGTTTGTTTTGGCCAGGTCGATATTGCAAATGAGAATCTGTTCGCTGTCAGCCCTGTTTAAATAAAAGATAAATACAATAAAAAAACTAATAAATTCAAAATACAAGATAAATGGATATGACCCTTTAGGCAGAGCCTAAAACATCTTACCTCTTCTTCTCTTAATTTCCTTTTATGCATTGACATACAGTACATGGTGCAAGCCTACTTCATGAGCCTCCAAATAATTATTTGGAAAAGAGTGCAGATCTTGTGGGACAGATGTGCAGAAAGCTAACTTGTATTCATCAGGGACAAAATTAGGATTGTCATAATTGTTTGGTTTTCATTAGAATAATTTGAATCTAAGTGCAGCTTGAGGCATGTTTGCCAGTATGACCAGTGGTCGCAGCTATATTTTTAGCCTGCTAGCCTGTGTATAATTATTGTTTGTAGTATTGTACACAACAAATAAAACAGGGTTTTAACCCAACTTACAACAAACAACAAATGTATTTACCCAAAATTAAAACTGTACCTGCTTAAGGTGTCTGCTATTCAGTCCAATGATCTGTCACTCCCTTGTTAGAAGTTGGCCCGCTGGGATAGATGGTAGTTTAAACACGAGGGGAGGGACAACAGTATACCCCGTGATCCAAATTATTGTGCAAATTATATTTTACACAGATTTTCCTAAATAGTCGATTCAAATGAGAGTCAGTATAATTTTCAAGTCATAAACCGCTAGGTTATAAGTCAAATTTTATTGAACAAACCACCCAAGGAAAACAGTATTTTCTTCCAACGTGATCTCATTGTGAAATGAACACGGACCCTAAACTTCTAAATCGATGGCAGCTTCACTGAATCGCATGGTAACGTAGCGGAGTGTAAATAGCATAGATTTTGTAGGTTGGTAAGATAGGGATGGTGGACGATGCAGACGTGTTGCAAATGTGATTTTCAACCCTTGTTTTTCCTCACTGTCACCATGTTAACAAACAATACATTACAACGTAATACATGTTACATGGAGTTAACAGCAAGGATTCTGAGTGGTTAAGGTTAGTGTTGCCCGTTTGCGATAAAGCAACTGACACTGTGCTCCAGTCACGGGTCTTTAGTAGTCAGTAATTCTGAAAAGCAAAAATTATAATTAAATCTCCACACGCTGGCAGCAAAACAAGAGCCATTTACATTCTTTGCATGGTATCAAAGATTACCTGAGAGTAATTCAATAAATGTCACTATATAACATTCATATGTTATAGACATACACTTCCTGCATGCAGTTTACCTCCCTAAGCAGTAGATGAAACATATTACTGTTCAGTACAAGGTACAACATAACCCTCTCTTTGAAACATAACAAAATAATATAATCAAGCAGACCACATCGCTAACCAAAATATGACTAACATGACTAAGTTAGGACTTTATCAAGAAAAACAAAATAATACAATACATTGTCATTCATTAGCACACTGTAGAGCAGACCACGTGGCTAACCAACATATGACTAACATGACTACCTTAGGACTTTATCAAGAAAAATGAAAAAATACAATACATTGTCATTCTTTCGCACCATGTAAGCATATGTTGCTTACTCTGTTCAAATATTGACAGATCTTACCTGAAAAGCAAAAATAAATAGAACTGCAAGCAGTTTTGGCGGGGTCCAAGCCGTCCCTGGCAAGTCCCCCCTGGTGCAAGTCGCCCCGATGACCCGCGGAGCCCACAACCGCAGAACCTATAATATTGGAACCAAAGTCACTGTTCAGATTAGGTTGCTACTTTATTCTGCGGCCAACAGTTCATGTAGCGCATTTGAATGAACTGATCTTTGATATAATAAGTGTGCATTTAACAGCTATTGCCATTTGTCTCTTATGAGTAAGGTATCTACTATTAATTGACTAAAAGCTGTTAAGTTAGTTGCACAAGCGCTATGTAGCTAAGCTACATGCATTGTTAACATTAGTTACTGTAGCTAGCTACCTTGTTAAGATGTCAGTAGAAAAGCTAGCAAACTATGACAGTGTTGGTTAGCTATGTGGTTGTGTAGCCTCTTTTCAAACATGTATTGGCAAACAGTTGGTCAACTTCCCTACTACTTTACCAATGCATGAGCAGTGGGTCATTGTCAATGTGAATCCAGCAACTGTATCACAGTTACTAGATAGAGTCAGTCCCTCGCTGGAGAAGCAGGTGCACAAGTTGTTTTTTCTTCGCCTATATAAATGGCTCAGCACTAGTACTTTTAGTGTTAACAGTGAATGGGAAAGAATGGGAAATGCAATTTACCCGGTTATGTCACATAGCCTGCTTTCTGGAATACCCACCAGATGAAATGCCATCACACAGTATGTCAATCCGTACACTGTCATTCGGAAAACAGGTTTTCAGATAGTAGAGGTAATCGGAGTGCCATACAGCTGTGGCTAATGTTTCAGAAAG
>JACXGM010003383.1:5485-20901 GCA_016801145.1 Umbra pygmaea
AGAGAGAGAGAGAGAGAGAGAGAGAGAGAGAGAGAGAGAGAGAGAGAGAGAGAGAGAGAGAGAGAGAGAGAGAGAGAGAGAGAGAGAGAGAGAGAGAGGCTGCCTAACTCATTTTTAAAATGCCTACAATAATCAATAGTTTTTCCACAAAAAAATGTTTTCTTAAATTTGTAGACTTTTTTCACCAATTTTTTGATATCAAATAGATATGAGCTCAGTCACTCCTCGTCTAACCCCACTAGCAGATGTTCAAACATCTAGTTCTAGTTCCTTACATGAAACATTAATTGAATGGGGCAAAAGACCTGGTTTCCCAATATACAGGGACTTTTGCACAATTAAATGCATGTTATACAGATCCAATCCAGTAAAAAGAAACCAGGACACAAAACTGTGTTGTACCGTACATCTCTACAGTCCCCAGTCGTTGGTGTCCATTTCTGGGCAAGAGCAGTCACAGGAAGCATCCTTGGTTAGCCCTCTGAAAATGGTAGCTAATAGATACATCCCAATCCTGAAATTGCCTACTTCTGTGAAGAGTTAATGGATTATGATTATAAGGGTTTCATCAGGGATGTATTCAAACTACCACACAAACATGTCCGTGACCAGAAAGCATTGTTGTGTTACCATTACAGCAACACATTGTGATTAAACAAAGTAATATGTACCATATGTAATACAAACAAAATGCAACGTGTCCCAGGTCCTACTTCAAATATCTCTCCCAAAAGTTCGTAAAAAAATGGGGACACAAAAACAAACAAAAAGTCCCCATAAGTGTTTGTTTGACACTAGTGCTTAATACCAGTCAAAAACTGCCTTCTGAGAAATAACTCATAGTCTTTTCCTGAGTCTGAGAAGGACTCCCCCAAGAGTATTCCCCTCCTTCATCCAAATAACAAGATCATAACATTTTTCTCTTTCACTCTCTAACGCGTGTTCCTCTCTACTTCTCTCCAATTTCCAATCGTCTGTCCATCTGGAGCTATTCCTTTCATGTGTCCACCGGGGCCTGGCCTTCATTAGTGGCTGTAGCAACCAACACCTGAGAATCCCAAACATACCCTTCCTTCTCACCTCTCGGCATAAACTGTATCTGGGTGTATAGTGCAGGCCAAGTGTAATGGAGGTAAAAAGTGTATCTTGTTTATCCTGTCTCTCTTATCTCTTTATTAGGACTCTCTCTCACTCTCTATTTCTTTCTCTCTTCCGTCTCTCACATTATACTTCTTTTTTCTCTCTTTCTCGTTTAGTAACTGAAAGCTTTCAGCAATGAACCAACCTGTCAGCTCGAACTTCAATGGCTTTACCGGTAGCCGAATTGGATGTTTAGCTGAGACTATTCACTGTAAGCCATACACACAAATAGGAACAATGCACTGGGTGTACAGGCACAGAAAATGACAAGTTCTTAAGAAAAAGATGGGTCAAAGTCAGCAGTGTGGCACGCAGAAGTGACGTGAAAATCGTAGGGAACAGCTTCTTGTGGAAGAACAGGTTTTTGATGAACCATTAACCTGCTGCCAGTTGAGGTAAAATGGGGGTCTGAACGTGGTTTAATTTGCCATCATAAAGTGGTTGTTAAATAAATGAGAGCAAACGAAAGAGCTACAAACCGATTTTCTGCCCATGTCCTGATTGGAATGCTATACCCCAAATAGTGCAGATTTTTTTGCCAGACCTAGTTAAAAATGCAGTGCACTAATTTAGGAATAGATCACCATTTAGTACTCAGATAGTATCTTAGGAATGCAGTTGGATAAAGGAGTGATCGATACAGCCAATCAATCTAAGCTTCTAGGGAATCAGCTGCTACACTCAGCTACAGACCTCGCTCACTGGAATCCATAAAAGTAATAATGTGGGGCTTGAGCAGGTCTTGGGCAAAACGAACGCTTCCATTTTCACACCAAATCGCACCAAGCTTCCTAGGAAGCCTCTTGTTCATCGTCTGATTTAAAATCTTGATTCAAGGGGGTGGATATTCAACACAAGTTAAAGCAATGCAACTATTAAATGAGAATACAGTTCCTTTCCAGATGTTTTTGTTTGGCTTAATTCTCTTTCTCTTCTATGAAGTTGTATGCCCTTTTCTTTATATTAGCACACCGATCCATCCCCTGTACGATCCATCATTCGATTTATCATCCATCTAGCCATGATCTATGCAAATTTGAATAAACAAAAGGATAACGTGCAATGCCAGAAAGAGCATAGATCAGTCAAAGAAAGATAATTGAATTGAAACTGACAGCACATTAAAAACAGTTTTTTTTCTGGAGTGTTCAAGTACAGCCGGCTCTTCTCCTAACCAAGCATCTGACCGGAACACCTGATCGATCAGCTCAGTGATTGAATAAATTGAATCAAAAACAAGGAGTGCCTTTTTCACATCAGGACCAGGGTTAATATACACTGATGTAAGAAATATCATGTTCTTTCTATACCCTGTTGATAAGTACAGCCGGCTCTTCTCCTAACCAAGCATCTGACCGGAACACCTGATCGATCAGCTCAACGATTGAATAAATTGAATCAAAAACAAGGAGTGCCTTTTTCACATTAGGACTGGAGTTAATATACACTGATGTAAGAAATATCATGTTCTTTCTATACCCTGTTGATATTCTTCTCTTGTACATCTCCAATTATCTAGCAAGCAGTATACACCGATCATAACGTTATGACTAGGTAAAGTAAATAACACTGATAATCTGATTATCCTGGTACCTGTCAGTGGGTGGGATCTAATAGGCAGCAAGTGAACATTTTGTCCTCGTAGGTAATCTGTTAGAAGCAGGAAAACCGGGCAAGCATAAGGATTTGTGATGGCTAGACGACTGGGTCAGATCATCTCCAAAACTGAAGCTCGTGTGGGGTGTTCCTGGTCTGCAGTATCAAAAATGGTCCAAGGAAGCAAATGCGGTGAAACGGTGACAGGGTCATGGGCGGCCATGATAGAAAGGTGTCAGAACAGTTTGACCTGTCAGGGTGCCCATGCTGACCCCTGACTCGCCTACAATGGGCAACTGAGGATCAAACCTGGACTAGTGGACTAAGGTGGCCTGGTCTGATGAATCACATATCTTTTACAGCATGTGGATGGCCGCATACCTGGGGAACACATGGCACCAGGCTGCACTATGGGTAGAAGGCAAGCTGGCAGAGGCAGTGTGATGCTTTGGCAATGTTTTGCTGGGAAATCCTTGGGTCCTGCCATTCATGTGGAAGTTACCTTCCATGTTACAGACCATGTCCACCCTTTCATAGACACAGTATACCCTGATAGCATTGGCCTCTTCCAGCAGGATAATGTGCCCTGCCACAAAGCAAAAATTGTTCACAAATGGTTTGAGGAACACAACAACTAATTCAAGATGAATTATTGCCCCCCAAATTCCCCAGATCTCAATCTAATAAAGCATCCGTGGGATGTACTGGACAAACAAGTCTGATACATGGAGGCCCCACATCACAAATTACAGGACATCTGCTGCTAACGTCTTGGTGCCAGATACAACAGCACACCTTCAGAGGTCTAGTGGAGTCCATGCCTCGATGGGTCATGGCTGTTTTGGCGCAACAATGGGACCTACGCAATATTAGTCATAATGTTATGGCTAATCAGTGTATGTATCTTCCAATTCATATCTATGGAGTGTCTTTGTAATTTTAGGGGTGTAGAATTAAGTATGTGTGTCTGAGTGAGTGAGTGAATGTGTGTGTGTGTGTGTGTGTGTGTGTGCAATCTTGATTCTTAGGGAAAACTTTGAGAGATTGATCTTATCTGAGTTAAATGTCATTGGGGAAGCTAGTTGTTCTAGGCAGGTGTGTGCGTAGGGTAATTGTGTGTATGTACTGCCGGTGTGTTTGTACTCCAGAAGACTTGATGACACAGAAGGCCAAGAAATTTTTTTCTATCCTTCACTGGGCCATGATGAAATGGAGATCGACTTCAATTTGAGTTTTATGGCGCGGGGGAGCAGAAGGCGAGGGTGGAGAACAGGCACATGAGGGCCGCCAGGGCTGATGGGTAGTAACTCTAGACACATTAACATTGTGTCTTGTATTTATTTCCCTGTTTCAGACACAGAAACTTGACAGACGTGGGTTCAAATAGCATTCCAAATCTTTCTTGTCTTCTACTTGTGGTCGACTGGGCTTAAATTGTTCAGCCTTCACTAACAGAATTCCCAGTGCAAGTGCAAACCCTTAATTCTGGCGAGTGGTCAATTTAGACCCTCCATTTGGGTTGATTTTCAAATGTTATTTGAACCCAGCTCTGACTCCAGCATTCTGTCACAAACGTATAAACATTAATTGGCTCATGCCAAGGCGATGGAACGTGTGAACCAACACCCTCATTGATCTATCTGAAGAAGAACATAACTTGACAGACATATAGGTGCAGGAAACACATTAACCAACACATTCAATTAGCGTCGCTCCACCCATCCCAGTGCGTTAAGTTCAACTGAATGCCTGTGTAATAATTCCACACAGGTAGCCATTCGGTATTGTACTGTATGTGCATTGCTTCACATTTGCTACGTGAACTATATGTTCTTTTTTGTCTGCCGGAATATTTTGTTTTTCAATAGTAACAAACAATACTTTTGTGTGTCATTAAGTCATATACAAAATAGAGCAACAATACAAATTGAAAACATTTCCTCTGTCTGTATAAATCAGCATAATTGCCTTGAGTCGACTAATGGTAGTGTGTCATGGGCTTAGAGCATAGGCTTAGAATACACTGCCTCTTCACACAAGCTCTTCAGTGACTCCTAAGCTGCCTTTTTTGCCCCGAATGTTGCAGCAGACGTCATATCTAAGATGTGACAAACAAAAACAATGTAAAAAAAGTGATGAATTAAAGGGGGCATGTCTAGACATGTCTGCCGGACCCTAATTACTATGTTAAAACATATTGAAGTGCAAGCAGCGGTGAATAAATCAGAAGCAAAAGGGCTCTGGTGAAAAGTAGTGAACTTAATTGAGTTGAAATATGTCATTTGGGAGGTGCCCTATTGAATTATGTTGAATGGGACTACATTAGATGCATTACAGTTGTAAATCCACATGTAAAGACACTATTTTCTAGCACTTTCTTTATTCTGTCAAGCATATCCCTGTAAGATGCACTTAGTTTAAATGATCACTTGATAGAAGCAGAACTGGTCTATTAAGGTAACAAAATTAGCCAATCTATCCTTGGATTTGTTGTTTTCCATGTGCACATTTTTGTTTCTCGACTATGTCTGTCTTCCTCTCTCCATCCTTCTATTGACCCCCTTTTCTAATTCTCTCTCTTCAGCTTAAAATAATTTTTAGACCAGAGGGGTATACCAAAGCGTATGGGCTAATAACGTTAATTTGGGGGTAGGTTTTGACATAGCATGCAGATAGCGGACTCTCCAGTAAAAGGAAGTCTTGTGGCGGTTGAAGTATACCAGAGCCAACATATGGCCCAGATCTCTATCACTGAGCTGATTTCCCTGCATCCCCGTCTCTCTTTCCCGCTCTCACTCCATCCCTCTTCCTACTCCCTCCTTCTACTGCCCCTTTATCTCCTCCATGTTGGTCTACAGGGACCATGGCTGGACATAATGGGCCACTAAGCAGCAGTTACTGTATTCTAGATTGGAGATGAAAAGGCTAATTCCACAGGCCGGCCTTTCAATTTGGGGACTAATCAGTCTTTACGTCTCACAACCCTAGGACAATGCCGTGGCAATGCTGGTTCAGGCTTGGGCGGTTTTGGGTTCAACTCATTCTTTTTTATCTCCAGGGAAATAGCACGAGCAGAAACAGGTTCATGCGCACTCTCTATTTCTTACTTTACAAGAGGGGGGACATCGTAGCCTCCTCTGCACATTCACTGATTAATTAGGAGCTGTTTAAGTAATAAGGACAGAATTCTCCACGATATGCAAATAAGCTGTGTTTGTTCCTGCATTAACATTGCCACAATGCTTCTCTAAATGATGCTTTATAATTTTTTCTTAATATTCATTTCTCAGAAAAAGGAAATGCTCAGTGTGCTTTTCCCTGCATTAGGTGACCCATTCTGAAGCTGACCTTGTGTAACAAACTGCCTGAGTAATTAAAATACCTCCTCCCACGTACACAAACTGACGTCAATGACGGTGCAATCAGAATGTACCTCGCTCTGACTGGTTCTCTAGGCTCTACTGCTGACGATGTTTGGTGCCATTGTTTCTGCCTTGAGGATTTTCTCAAATTCTGGCTTTTTCCCATCCTTTCAACCAGGAAGACTTGGAAAGCTATGGAGATTTTGCCACGCTTAACGCTCTGTGTTGCTGAGGCACATCACCTTCGCCACGGCCCTTCCAGTGGTTGGGATTCCAACGCCAGCTGCACGTTATTGGCTGTGGCCCGTGGCAGTATTGATCCGATTACCCTACAACTCAGTCAAATCACCTTAAAGCTCCTATTAATCCACTGCTGTCACCTTTGACTGCTGAGGCTGGGTATTTCTGACACCCCAGTGTGACGGATGGACGTAGTTTGTCTTGAGATTTATTTAACGCTAAACCCCCCTTCCACCCACAAGGCAGCGTCAGCTGATCATCTGAAAAACAGGTGACGGCTGATCTAATATAGTTCTCACTCTGATGACTAAATTTATTTTCATCCTCGGAACAGATCTACGCTACCAAAAAGAAAATCTTTAAGTGGAGTTGGAGGGAAGGATGACACGAGAGGGGTGGTTTCTGTTTGTGTGTGTCTAGGATGATGTATCTCCTCCTCAACTCCACCAAAAGCCATCCGGCGCTGTTTCCATCTCCCTACCCCAGATTTCCTCGGAGGCCTATAACTCACGAACAGAGCAGGGATTAACCGTTCGCCCAAAGGTCTGGGTCATCACAAATAGACTTGTTCCAACAGCCATCCATCCGCCCCGGCCCTCCAATGCTGTCTCCATACACGGCAGCTTAATGCACTCCGCGTCCTAGAATAATATTTACTGCCACAGCCCGTCTCGCGCCACCAAAGCTCCGAAGGCCGATCCGGTATTGGTTACATTCAATTTCCCTATTGATTCTGCATAATCATTGACAATTCTTTTTACCCCTTCCTTGCTCTCTCACTCACTCTCTCACTTTGCCATTAATGAGCGAGGTCAATGCTTTATCTAAAGGATGACAAGTTAATGAAGTGATGCAGCAGAAATTAAAAGCGCATTCCAAGTCTTATTGCATAAGAGTGCACATATATGAATAGTTCACTGAGAGTGAGGAAGTGGAAAAGAAATCTGGTTTAACTGCTGCTTTAAGATTTTAAATGGGGACAACTTGGGTGTCATTAGTAAGTGTTATTCCTGCTGACTACAGTACATTGGAAATGGAAAAGGGAGATGTGTGCTTCATGTTATTGTAAGATAACAGGTTACAGGTCTATTAAGCTTCCAATGCTTTTGAGTTGTTACAGCTTATAGACTAATGAAAAAACCAGACAGAGACCGGAGGGTGTGTTTTTCACTTTTGACTGGTAGAGGACAATAAAATCCATTTAAGACATGTCAGAAATGGTAGTGAAACAATTCAATTAGGAAATGAGCCAGTCTGTGCTACTTTGGGGTTTCTAAAAGCCCAGCGATAATATTTGTCTCTGATTAAAGAGAATAAAAAAGAAACACATCGAACAAAGTGATGCTTTTCAACCTTCATTGAAATACAGTCTTACTTTAAATCAAACCTATTGTAAACAATGTAGTTTTAATTGCAGGATGTGTTCAAATATTAGGAAACACAGACAAAAGAATTAAGAGTAAGAGCGAAACAAAGGGTATGCAAAGCTGGGAGTTAAGGGACAAGGGGAAATATTCAAATGAATGCAAATACAAATGCACTACAAGGGATGCTGTTCAAGGGACGCTGTTCTACAAATAAAGTACAGACCAAACCTGGGTCCACAGAGCCGTCACATTAATGAGGACATGTGGAGGAACAAGAGAGAGAGAGAGAGAGAGAGAGAGAGAGAGAGAGAGAGAGAGAGAGAGAGAGAGAGAGAGAGAGAGAGAGAGAGAGAGAGAGAAAGAGAGAGAGAGAGAGAGAGAGAGAGAAAGAGAGAGAAAGAGAGAGAAAGAGAGAGAGAGAAGCCAGAGTGGCTCCTTTAAAGAGGGAGACGCTGAAAGAACAAGAGGTCAAAACGGTGGAATAGGAGTTAAAGGAAACTTCATGATGAGATGTGGGTCTCTGAGGCATGCTGGTGGGTCACTCCAGGCGAAACAGTGCCAAATAAGTGGGTTTGAATCAGGAATTTATCCATTTAAGTCCTTTTGTACTGAGATTTGAAGCCAGCGTAGGTCAACGGGTAAGCTGGAAGTGGATGTTAGCTTTAAGCACGAAGCTGCCGTCTACTTGATCAAACTATGGTTAATTTTGAAGGTAAAATCTAAACACTGATAACATAACGTTCAGACTAAAAGTATTGGGCCATACGACACTTTTGAAACTGACCAATTGTTTTAGAGGAATTAAAAACAGCTGAGAGAACAAAGGAACGCAGTTTGGGATCGAACCTGATGAGACTGTGGTGAGATTTGCCTTCACCTTTCTTCTCCGGGGAGAAGTAGAGATAGTCTCTTATTGGTTAGTGGTGGCAGAGTAATGGAGGCTTCTGAGGCCACTGCCCCCATTACTAGATGAGGAAAGAGACAGCTGAATTGAGAAGATGAAGAAAGAAGCACCATAAATCTACTACAGGAGCTGGCTCTATCCAAAGTTGAGCCGAAGTCAGTGGACAGAATCACCTCAATGTGATGCACAAATCGGGGAATGTAATGTTTCAAAATACATTGTTCTAGTTATTTTTCATAATTTTCACTGATTTTGTTTCATTGATATTACATACTGGTATATATGTTTTCATAAAATATTATATATATATATATATGTTTTTGGTAACTTCTGAAAATAAGTTACCAAAAACTAATAGTTAGTTTCTATCATTGTAACTATATTAAATACTTCATTCAATTAGTACATCCAACAGTGGGATGCAAGCCAGGCAAAAATTAATACAATAAAATCATTCGAGGTAAATGAAAATGGGAGGCAATTTCATAGCATGGAAAAAAAAATGTTTGCTCAGTGTTTCAGTTGATGAGTGTGTCAGCGATTCAGTCAGCGCTAATATAATGGAGACTGAGAGTCCCCATTGTAATGAGGGAGGGGAAATTAAGAGAGTATCAATTATCACAGACAAGAAACGATGGGAAGAAAGGAGGGACGGGGAGAAATCCAGTTACGCGATAAAGAGAGATGAGGCGCTGGAAGACTTACTGGGACGGCAGGTCAGGAAAGGTTACCATTCAACAGCGGAAGTGCTGGGATTTATTGAGAGCTCTGTAACCATAGAGCTCTAATGTTGAGCTCTAAAACACAAGTCTGCCTTTTCATATCTCTCTGTCTTCCCATATAGAAAAGACAATATAATATGTGACAAATGTTAAATGTAAAATGTGTGAAAAATTACACAATTAATATATTAATATTACACATTTAATATAATAACAAAAAACATTCAGCATTATAGTTTTACATTTGACATTAACACATTTAAAATGCATTCATTTTTTCTCTCTACTTTTTTCATCTCTCATTCACACTCATTGTCCATCTTCACAGTATTCTATATTGTGTCATATATCCAAAACACCAGTCAGCTAGCTATGTAGAATTTGCCACTAATGGTCAATTCAAAGACAAACAGATTCTTAATGCAAAAAGGTATCTTGCTTAGTGAAATTAGCACAGAGGAGTACAAATAAAAATAAAAACTGTGGTGTCCAGAAACAATCCACCAAAGAAAGGTTATACAAAAAGCATACATACATATTTCATATGTACATATTTATCTTTCTTTTCCAGGCTGCTAAAATCTGATGCATTACATTTATTATACCATATTGCGCACTGGCCAATGGAATTATCTTGTTGCTAATTAGCAGCTTCCTTGGCGCCCAGTCTGCTTGGTACTAATGAGGGTGATGAAATTAAAGAGGGCCACAAGGTTAATCCCGTGACCCTGCAAGGTGATCAAAGGGCCCGGAGACAGGCGCTACGGTGCCCCGGACAAACCGTAATCAATTCAGCCAAAGCAAGCTTGATGAAGCGTACATCCAACAAGACTATATTCAACCCGTTTTGATGCAGAACGCCGATCAATGACCTGTGGTTGTTCAAGAGATCTGATAATAGGATTCAAGATCTAACAGCATTGGTTTAATCTGATATTGACATGGATTAAAAAAAAATGGTGAAGAGGACGATGTGACCAACAATAACAGCAACAGTGGTGCAAAAACATTGCATATAAAATGTCCATATAGTTTCAATTTCATTCTTATTGTGGACTGTGTGGGTGTAGCACACTAAGACTCTGAATTTGGTGCACTGCTACAGCATTCAGAAAAAAGCCCCATTTCCCTGTCAAATAAATTATAAATATGTCTGCAATTGTAGCATTATTATTGCTTCTTAAGATGAGCGAGTCAGTTAAATTACTAATATGTAGTGTACATGTATTCAAACAACCTATATCCATGCACTGCTATAGATTGTGCCTATAGGAAAATACCTTTGTCTAAACTAATACTATTATATGTCATTTGCCGACTCATCCATGTGTTACAGCCCACACATCATTCACACTATTCAATCTGCAAGAAGAACATTTTATATTAAGACTGATGTTAAATAAACCCAGTGTGCATGACTGCTCGTCCATTGATAATATACAGTGCAATTACATCCATAAAATCCAAAGAAATGGGTTTTGAGGAACCGATAATGAACATACTCAATGAGCATTCTTATGTAAATAATGTGATTCCTAGTTGTAACCAGAGATTACAAAGTGGTGGGCCAATTTGTTATTATACGGCCCAATTGTGTTTCTATCTGGGAAAACCTACGCCAGTGGTGTTCAACCTATATCCTACAAGGGCCAGAGCTGTTGAATGGGCCGGAGCTGTTGAATGACTCCTTCCTGTCCCTGTCTTGTGCCCACCCCACAGTGCTGTTTACCATGTCTCTGCTGTTGGTGATCACGTTTCCACCTGGTGACTCCAGCTGTACATCTCCAGAGAGCGTTGCATTCTCCCTGTCCAAGACCACCAAACTGTGTTGATGCTACACAAAGACTATGGTCACAGCCCATCCATTCCTATATTCATTTTAGGACAATAATTGAACACTGATAAACTATTTGACCTTAATACAATTCTTCCAAGGCCCCACCTACTAGGGAGTATTTCCTAGCCACTGTGCATCAGTTGTTGTTGCTTGCTCTTGGGGGTTTTGGGCCGGGTGTCTGTTTAAACACTTTGTGTCAACTGCTGTTGTAAAGAGCACTTTATGAAATACATTTGATTGATTGAACATGTTAGTTTTTTGTTCTACCCTATCATTTATTAATAATTGCGCCCTCTTGGTGTACCGGGTCTAAATGAGTCCCAAATTAAAGGGTTGCAATGAAAACAAGAAGTGGAATTAGCTTCAAGCCCCAGAGGTGAATTAGGGCTACCCTAGCCTTTATAACGTTGCATATTACATTATTATTCAGGGGTAATGAAGGTGTTTATTGATAATGGTGAGAGTGGAGTTATTTTAATCAGGTCACATTGTTGAATGCTAGCTAAACATATGTATTAATAATAACCTAAAAAGCACAAATAAGTTAATAAATACAATCATATTAAAAAGCCTCCTGGCCTTGGTAAGACCCTGTCAAACTGCAACAACCTTGTTCTCGTTCATATTATTCAGTTTTAATCTAGTATTTTCCTTTATGTTCTTTCTAATTGCATTATACTTATATTCTTACCACGTCTACACAATTACATTTAGCCAGGGGTCAATTTTTCCTTGGTTAGAAGCCAGAATATACAGTAGTTATGAATAATTAGAATGCTGATAAGGATAAAGAAAATTTGGGGGGGGGTTGTATTATCAATGAACTACTAAATACTAAATGAACAGTAACTGCCTTCCTAAACCAAACAAAGGCACTGCAAATGTATTGCCATGGAGCTCCATCCCAACAGATCCCGGCATACCTACGTGCATCAGATATAGAAGGCTCATTAGGCATATCTCTGAGATGCTGAATCCATCTCAGACTTTTAAAAGGCATGTATAGATTTTTCTTCTGTAGGCTAATTAGCAATTTTAAGCGTTGCTTTTGTGTGTTTTATTTTAATACACAAATTGTGTAGGTCACACTAAACTGTGATTTATGTACTAGTTAATTTCAAGTCAGCAGCCTGCATTTAGTCCACATTTTAGTTTCTTTAACAGGCATACTTAACATTGTTTTGTACAATTGCTAGACATGGAATGTCATTCACATCTGCAATAAACTAATTTTTCATGCTAATTTGCTGTGTTTTATTTGGCCTGTTTTCTTTTACTATATCAGTAATGAATGCTAAGGAAAGCCTCCTTCATAAATTCCCCATCAATAAATGTTTTTAAAGTTTTTACAATTCACTGTGAAAGTGTGTAGCTTCCCTCAATAGCTCTTTACCTCATGTACATAGATGATCACACGGCCTGTCACACTGCCTGGCTTGTTATATTTCGCCATGATGATTCTGTCAACCCTGTCTGCCTAATCCTTTAAGTTTATGTTATGTCTTACTTCAAAACGAACCATGAAGTCCAACAAATAACAGCCAATCTGCCAAGCAGCCTGGCCTTTAAAAAAAGCAAATCTGTATTATTAAGTATGAATGAATGAGCAGACATCTACATTATTTTTATTTGCTGATAGCTATTTTGGTGCTGAAGTTGATGAAATAAGGAAAGAAGATGTTCCAATTGCTAACAATGTGAACGATTTGTGTTTGTTAAAGAATGATGAGGAGGTTTGAGTGGAATTTATTGCAGCAACATGCAATCAAGAAGTGTGTTTATGATTAAATAAACAAATAATCAACAAACATTTTTGAACACTCTTTTGTCAGCTCCACATCCATGATGCAAATCTCCTATTCCACCACATCCCAATGGTCATCGATTGGATGGAGATCTGGTGACTGTGGAGGACATTTAAGTACAGTGAACTCATAGTCATGTTCAAGAAACCAGTTTGTGACATGGCACCATATCCTGCTGGAAGTATCCATTAGATCGGTGATTCCCAAAGTAGGAATCTGGGGGTGGGGGTCACAAGATGATTTCCAGAAAAAAATAAAATAATTAATAGTTGTTTGATTATTGTGTTTTTTTGTGTTGTAAACATGCTCATGTTTAGATAGGCCTATTTGTGTGTGTGCGACACATTGTACCCACTCGTCTCATTAGCAGGGCTCTAACTTTTTTCCCAAGGAGTACATGTACTCCTAAATAAAAAAACTGTCGGAGCACACAAAGAATTTTAGGAGCGCATTGAAAAATGTTCAAGTAACACAGAATGTATCCTTTTTATTTTTCCCAGTGTTTTTCCCACATTTCTCTCTCTTTGACTGCACTGCGTTGTCACAGAAAACTACTGCAGTTGGCGCATGACTCCTTGCGGAATGTGGGAGTTGTAGTTTTTTTAACAATTAGAAGTGGGGGAAAAATGCATTATGGTAGGTTGTAATTTTTACTTGCACACTGTGCTCGTAAATCCTTTTTATTTGTCTCAAATGTCTATTTTTAGGATCAAATTATTGTGAAATGGGAGCACTGTAGAGCCCTGATTAGGTGATGTTAATATTTAAATGAAAGTAATCAGTAAATTACTATAAAAAATATTATAGTTGTTTGATTGTTGTGTTCTTTTGTGTTATAATTATGGCTATTAGTGCGTGTGCACAGTTTCATGCTACATTTGTATACTTTAAACACCTCAGAGTTTAGTAGGGGTCACAAGTAACTCACACCTTTATTTTTGGGGTAGTGGGGTGAAAAGTTTGGGAACCCCTGCATTAGATGTTGAATATGCTGTCATAAAGGGATGGTCAGCAACAATACTCAGTAGCCTGTGTATTTAATATTATGTACTAAGGGGTGCAAAGTGTGCCAAGAAAATATCCCCCACACCATTACACCACCAGCCTGAACAATTGAATATTGCAGCAGCAATGGAGACCAGGCAATATTTTTCTAATCTTTTATTGTATAATTTTTGTGGGCCTGTGGAAATTGTAGCCTCAGTTTCCTGTTCTTAGCTGACAGGAGAGGCACCCGGTGTGGTCTTCTGCTGTAGCCCATCTGTTTCAAGGTTGGACGTGTTGTGCATACCGAGATGCTCTCCCGTATACCTTTGTTGCAATGAGTGGTTATTTGAGTTACCGTTGCCTTTCTATCTGCTTGAACCAGTCTGCCCATTCTCCTCTGACCTCTGCCATCAACAATACATTTTTTCACCCATAGAACTGCCACTTACTGGAGATTTTCTATTTTTCTGACCATTCTCTGTAAATCCTAGAGATGGTTGTGCCGGAAAAGCCCAGTAGGTCAACACTCCAGCCGGTCTGGCAGTCTGATGCCCCCTGTGCCTTACCCCCAATCATTTATTTCATCAAACGTGACCACTTCATAGTAAAAGTCTAACTCGGACGTTCAGCACCATCCGCTATTTTCATATAAAACATGAAACAACTATACAAGGTGATCATAAACAGCAATAATGCACATACACACCATGCCCTCTAATTATTCCCCCAATTATTTATAAATGAAAATCATGGAAATTGTCAGGGGTGCCTAAACATTTGCATACAACTCTATATGCCGCCCTATTTCCTCCTAAAACCTAAAACATAAAATGGGCTATACATACACAACGTTTTGTCTTTAATTATGAGCAGGGTACATATGACTTTAGATGATATCAATCCAACCTTTTTTTCCCATCCAATGTAATGTGTCCGATTGCTTATGTTTAAGTGTGGGGAGCTAGATTAGATTCAGATTTCACGTAAATAGCTTTCGCTTATGTCAAGTTTGGGGATGAATAGTAGACAACAGAGAAGAGTGAGCCTTGACCTGTGCTAGATATGTGTTGTACCAGCCTTGGCAGATTTGGATTTTGGTGAATCTGATTGGTGGAGATACACAGAGCCTGAAACGTGAAGGACAGAGAAGTTGGGCCTGAGATGACAAATCACAAAGTAAATGAAGCTAGAACAGCAGCCAGGCCTGTTTGTTCCTCATGTTAATGCTTTTGTTTTTGGTCAAGTCAAAAGCATCTGGAAGGACTAGGGCAAATGCCAGACATATGCATATTTCTTATTGTTTTCCAGCTGCCCTGATTAAATGCGTTTGCGTTTGAGTTTGTAAGTGTGCATTGGACACTATTAAATGCTAATAAGTGCAATGGTCCAGGATTACTTTAAATGACCCTTAATTAGGAATCCATGAAGCAGATCACAATGGGACATGTACTGTATT
>JACXGM010003383.1:21001-42593 GCA_016801145.1 Umbra pygmaea
GTGTGTGTGTGTGTGTGTGTGTGTGTGTGTGTGTGTGTGTGTGTGTGTGTGTGTGTGTGTGTGTGCATTGTTAAGAGATGCATGCGTGTGCTGCAGTGTCAGACCACGGATTCTGTCCGACTGGTGTTCCAGGCTAAATGGCTTTCTAATAGCTGTTCATTTTCGCTCCACTACTGCAAGTGCAAATAATTGAATAACCTTCCGTCTCCTCTTACCCAATTTCTGGGGTGGAGACACTAGTTCACACGTGGTGTAAGGCCAACAAATACAAACACATGGTAATAAGATGATGAAGCCTTGCACTTCTGAGGGTGTGTGATCTTTTGTGGGCGCGCATACGTGGACCCTCAAGGAAGAGAAAGAGCAGAATGAAAACAGATTACTCAAAAATATTATCCTCTCAATAAGGCTAAGGCTATCTCTATGATTCAGGCACTGTCATCAAATAACCCCCTTTCCCTATGTAGTGCACTTCTCTTAAAAAGGGTGTCCATAGGGATTTGGTCAAAAGTAGGACATTATGGTATAAGGCACAATTTGTCATGCTGGCTGAGACATCCTGATATCATTTACATAATTACTGTATTTAGTCCCTGTGTTCGTTTGATAATTTGAGGTTTATAGCATAGCAGGTTCAGAATGGAATCCCAAGTCGAGATGGGTTCCTCATCTATCAGATGATTACATTTTAATAATAGACTAGTCACATGGTAACTACACAGAGTATTTATACGTCATTATGCTCACCATACGTAAAATTACTTCTGCTGCAGAATGATAATGCTTTCGGTTTGGTTGTGTACATAGTGCAATCTGGTAGTGGTTTTATTACTGTGATGTTGGGTGGTGTCCATGGCAGGTTTCCCCGGTTCCTGTGTTTATGCCTTGTTGCCGTGCTCTGGTCAGGTGCTGTATTCTACATTTCATTTAAGCATTGACAGGGTATGTTGTTTTTGTTTTGCATGTCACATTTGTTTTAGTGCCGTTACTTTAGCCTGCCCTACACTATAGTACCCACAAGAATGGAAAAAAAATAATGTCTTTCACAGACACGCACACACACACACACACACACCAATACTTCTATGTACACATTAGCACATGCAAGAATGATGGAATGATAGGCTACATGATAGTACAGAATGCTCTATCATAGAAGGGGCCATCTACGGATGCACTACAAAGCATGTTCCAACTTTAACGACTGCCAATAGACACTACAACTGTTTTTATCACAATTGCTTAGCAACACATTGTGTTGAACATCATGTCTTGAATAAAACAATTTAGTACAGTAAACACAGCATAAACTATAGAAGAGAGACAGGCAATGTAGACAGGAAAGGGAAAGGAAACAAGTGTGGTGGTCTTTAAGAGGTCTATAGGCCTGGGCCTACCTTCTCTGAAGAGAAGCTCACATCAATGTCCATTCTGGGACACGAAATGGGGAATCACCAAGTCTTTAAAATCCAGTGGTTATTGGAAGATGTCTGGCTCAATAGACAGCACATAGCCAGTGCATTGATTCAGCTTATATTAACTTTTCTCAAAATTGATAGCTACTTCCAATGTGAGTTGTGCTGCATTATTGTTTCCTAATTGTTTGGGAAAAATGTTATACACTCACCTAAAGGATTATTAGGAACACCATAATTATACTGTGTTTGACCCCCTTTCGCCTTCAGAACTGCCTTAATTCTATGTGGCATTGATTCAACAAGGTGCTGAAAGCATTCTTTAGAAATGTTGGCCCATTTTGATAGGATAGCATCTTGCAGTTGATGGAGATTTGTGGGATGCACATCCAGGGCACAAAGCTCCCGTTCCACCACATCCCAAAGATGCTCTATTGGGTTGAGATCTGGTGACTGTGGTGGCCATTTTAGTAGTATCAATTGATTGAAGCGTTTTTCTTAGTTACGTTACGTATGACAAAAGCACGTTTGTGCATGCCCTCCCGGACCCATAGGGATTGTAATGAAGGCTCTGATATTAGAAAAAAAAGTATTTTATTTTATGAGAGTTTAGGATTTTCAACGTTGCTGAAATCGCCCCAAAAAGGGCGGGACCATTTGAAGCATGACTTCAGCCTGATTGGACATTTAGTGGCAGATCAAACGTCTAGATTAGAACACTGATAGGGCCGATATAGAATTGGTTAGAAGAAAAATCCATGCGTCGCCCATATCGCCCTAATGAACACACCGCTCCTGGTGTTCGGTATTTCTTTCGGTTGTTACAACTTTTTAACTATTTGTATAGGTTGGAGGATTTCACAGTAATATCTGCGATGGTTTGGGTGCTTGTGTCTTGTTACTGGATTGTCTGGTAGTCCGACATTGTGTTGGCATGTTGTTTATCTATAATTTTCATGGATAGCATCTGAGAATCAGCGGAGGCGTGTTTACATTGGTTTTGAGATGTTCTAACACAAATATAATTAGTAATAGAATTCCTGTTGTGCTTTCTTGTATTGATAATTATTGTCCTTTGAATTCCACAACCACAAGACACTGCTAGTGATCCTCTATTCATCATTGGATTGGCGATGACTGCTTCAAGATCTGATTTAGAGTCAACACAAAATACTATGGGAGTATGGTCCTCAGGCACTTATGAGCGTTATCTCAGACTGAAGACTAATGACAACTTGGAAGCACAAAGGTCTATGAGTGCATACATTTGTATTGCTTGATCAATCGTGGAACAGCATACATGTTATTGATCTTATATTTCTGTATGATGTGTTCTTTGGGTGCTAGGTAAATGTTTCGGTTGGATGCCGGTGTTTAGCGTACACAGTGTACAAGGTTAAGGTGTCTGGTACTTTGGTTTTGGCATCAAGTCATGATTTGTCTTGCAATAAGATGTCTTTGTCTTGACGTGTAGGCCAGCGATTGTGTGAGAATTCATGCCTTGGGCTGGGGGCATCATTAGGGTCGTACCTTTAGGGTATAGGCCACGATGCGGGTATGCATTGTTGTAGGTTATCCTCGACTTGTGATCCGTAGAACTGACCGTGGAAATCTGTCAGGCCAGATTGTAGGTTGGGCGGATTATGTGCTGGTCGTCAAGTCATTCATTCTTTTGTATCAGATGATTACATCTTGCCTGTGCAGGATGCGGTTACATGAAAATGCATGAATTTAAATTACGATGGTGAGGTTCGTCAAATCATGTTTTGCTCATATAGGATGTAATAGGTCTGCCTGGTTGGCCGCAATATATGAGCATGTATGAGTTGGTCAGGATGTAAGTGTACCTTCATTTGGCATCGTCTATGCATGTTCGTGTACAGTTTGGACGTTCGTCAGACTCTAGTCGCTGTTACATGGGGATGCATGCTTGGTCGGGGGGTTCTGATTAGGGAGCCGGGCTCATGGTGGGATGGTGTGCTATGCATTACTTAAGCTAGTTTTGGGGATGCATACCAAGCTCTTCCATCATGATTATTCATAAAATCCTGTGTCAGGTTGTGAATAGAAGTAATATATGAACACTTTCTTACTATGCAATGTGGTTGCCCTAAGAAACAGAACCATTCGCCAAAGATTTAGTCATAACGTGTCTTATGTTACTTTGTATATTTATTAAATTTGTTCATTTCAAACATGCCATTTTCTTTCTGAAATGGTCTTACTTTAAATGTGTGTTAGGTGGAGCTTTGTTTATACATACTGTATATGTTTAAGGGTTTCCCACTATTCACATTTGTCTCTGCCACTCCCTGCACACTGCATACGCATTACAGAGATACAATAAGCAAGTTAACAAGCACGTCAACCCAGGTACAAATTGAGCTGAAAAGACGTCATGAAATGAGAGAATGGGAAAAGACAAGCAGAGAGCGAGAGAAGGAAAGACGGAGAAGGACAGAGAAAAAGAGAGTGAGGGAAACGAGGGAGTGGGAAAGAAATACAATCTGAGAGGAGAGACAGGAGGAGAGAGCAGGCGAGAGAAGGAGAGAGATAAGTAACAGCATTCTGTAGGGGAAGGTTTCAGTGTGACCTCCATTCTTTGGGGTTAAGTTTGACACAGGAGTGTAAAAAATTCATTTCTGTATGGTCATTTCTCAGCGCTTTCCTGTTCTCACAACAATCGTATAACCGGGCAACGTCTCTGTCCGGCCCGATAAACATCACTCCTGTTATCAGAAACAACCTCCCCTGCTGTCTGAAAGCCCAACTTCCTCCCTGCACTTTTCTGTGTCTGTGAGTTTCCATAGCAACAGCTCAGTTTTGTGCTGCACTAAGGATAATTGCAGTGTGCTACTTTTCATTGACCGGCTGATTAACCCTTGTAATGTCATCACTTTTGGGGCCCTCTGGTATATCTCGGGTCAAATTGACCATGCCATATATACTGTTTTAAAAATATCTTAAAACATTAAAAAATATTGTCTTCATCTCAATTTTAAACAATTGAGATAACATACTGTATATGTTTAGGGAATGCAATGAGTCTCTACTAGAACACAATTAACAATGTAAGTGTGATACCTTTTTGGCATAAGGTTATAATTTATGTTGAAAATGCATTACTCGATCATGCTTATCTTAGAAAAAAATAAGTGGGACAATGTTTTCATTAACATTTATTACTTGGGGCACTTCCAGTGGCTGGCTGTGGGGCTCTTCCAGTGGCTGGCTGTGGGTCACTTTCAGTGGCTGGCTGTGAGGCTCTTCCAGTGGCTGGCTGTGGGGCACTTCCAGTGGCTGGCTGTGGGGCACTTCCAGTGGCTGGCTGTGGGGCTGCTCCAGCGGGCGACTGTGGTGCTCCTCGTGGTACATATTCCAGGTGAAGGCCATCGTTAAAATTCACTTTCAGAATCAGAGTACTCTGAATTGATATCTAAATGATCCTCATACTCGGAGACATCTTCCTCTTCCACCTCGCCATGTGCCCGACTCTCTTCAAATATGAGCTCTTAAGCTCTCTGACAGCTAAATCTTTTGGTCAATCTGAGAGTAGAATATTCTGTACTGTGATGCAAAGGTATTTACGTTATCTCTTTTGTCTTCTTGATGTGCAGATTTGAGGCATATAATGTGAGAAAATTGTTTGATGTATCAAAGTTTATGGAATAACATTTGAGAAAAAGGGGTTTGCAGGTGGCAGAGGTGGGACCGAGTCATTGTTTTCAAGTCACAAGTCACGTTTGGCTGCAACAATATGACTTCTAATTTTCATGTTACCTTCAAAATTAAGGTCTGCAGTGTATATAGTAAAGAGCAGATATCAGGCTTCCTTTCTGTGGTTTTTGTCTTATTCAAACCAAGTATGCATATGTTTAAATTAGCCTCTAAAATATGTGTTCCGTAATATACTATGGAAGCATATTTGCAAATCAATAATAAGAACTAGAGGTTTACTGTATCATATTGGTCCCATACATATGGAGTATAAATAATGTTAAATGGAATATATTAGGTTGTGAAAAGAAAGAAAAGGTGGGACAACAAGCCCCACTGACTTTGATTTATCAGGATCATTAAAACTCTGTTGCATAAAGCTTACAGGTAAGCTTATGATCCCATATATTGGCTGCTGACAATGGGTTTTGGTGAAGATTATGATCAAATACACTTGTAGAACGTGATACATTTCTTTATGTTTAATTTGGAACATAACTTAAAATGTTGTCCGAAGAGGAATAGCATGCAAAGGATTTAGACAGTAGTTGAAGTTTTTGTTAGCAGAGAAGTTTTGAAACCCATAATTGAGGAGTATATCTGCACAAGAGGCTACATGTTTAGACCACAGGAGGACCACAGTAAGACACATCTTTAGTCTTCTAATTTCCCTTAGTATTAGAAATTCATCTTAATGCAACTGAAAATTGAAAGATGAGTTTGGGTAATCCAGACAAGTGCAGGTTATCCAGATGTTCAGTTTCTGCTGAGAAAGTTAGACAGGGAACTTGAATTGTAACTGATAACTTTCAGAAAGTAACCTAGCTAACCTGACAGTAAAACCTTACACACTAATGGAATTAGATCCTTTCTCTGTGTGAACAGAGTCCTGAAAGCTATCATACATAAAAACTCAGTATTGTGTTGTATATATTATATAGATTTTCTGTAAATATGATCTATTCTGTTTTCTGTCACATCACATCATATAAAAGGCATTAGGAGTGAAATTATGTTCCATTTCCTAAGTAGGTACAGTATTCATACTTTACTTATAACTGAAAGAACTCAAACTAATACCGAAACTAAACTATATAAAAATTAAATCTAAATATAACTGAAAATTAGAAACTAACTAAAACTTGCTAGAACTGTTTGGAAAATGAAACTACACTGAAATATAAAGTTGACTAATAGAAATAAAAACTAATTTCAAGACACAAAACTATAATAACCCTGGTATGTGGGCGCATGTGTGCACGCGTGTGTGCGTGTGCATGTCTGTGTGTGTTTGTGTCTGTGTGTCAGTGGGCATGTTTCTGTGTGTCTCTGTGCATGAAGGTCAAACTTAGGCCATTGAGTTTCAGATAGAAAACATTTACACTTGTACCCTTTTTTTCATATAGAAATTTTGAACGGATCAATTTGACCCAAATACCATACAAGGGTTAAGCCATACAATATTACTGCCAAATATTTAAAATACAGTTTGAAGCCAAAACTCTTGCGAATGTTGAAGGAATGAGGAGATTAATTGCAATTGTATTATGTCCTACTATAAGCTTAAAACACACAAACAATACAAAAATACGAATCCTGGGAAATGTGTATCTGATACCACACTGTCATGAACTTCCTGAATGCATCCAGCATCCAGAATGGCTTTCCTGTTTCTTCATGAATCCTACGGGACTCACAAGACCTACAGGAATCACATTCCCTCATCAACCTTTACTCTGGAACTCCTTAACCTTGCCAGGCGACTGTGAACCACAATCAATCTTCACATTCCAATCAGATGTCCTGAGACCTGTTAGCCAGACCTTGTTTCTATTTGGAGACCCAGCCAGAACAGAGAGGTGTATGCCTCTAACAGTTTGGCAGAGGAAAACAAAGGTTCCCTCACTAAATTTAACCATGCACATCTTTCCCTCAAGGCCTGTAAGGCTCGGTTTAAATGAAGGGCACCCCATAGAGATCAGGGTGACATTTATGACTTACTAGTGAGCTATTTGGCAGTCAGAACCTCTCTGATCTCCTTGAAAGGATATCGTGTCTGGGGAATGCTTTGGGACCATACTCCAAACACGAACGTCTGCTCCAGATGATACCAACAGTACTTCAAGGCGTTTGGTACTGTGACAAGGGCATGGCCCAGAACCCCAGATTAAGAAATTATGTTTTTGTCAGGGAATAAAATCTAACTTTATCACTCAAAATGTTTACATACATATAGTGACAAAAGAAGACAAATGTCCGCAACTCAATGATGCTACTAAGTAATTTAATATAAAATGCACACATTGACAGGCAACATTTTGATCTGACAGGATCTTCGTCAGGTCATACATTTCCCATCAACCACTCCTACATATATACCCTCTGTAAACTCATCCAGAGTGCTGGACCAATCAGTGCATCTTTAGTAATTATGTTTGTGATTGATTATTGATAATGCATAAAAAACTCAATATTTGCACAAGCTTTATCAAAAACTATGAGGACACCTTAGAACAGCAATAAAGTTGGTGATTCAGATGTCATTTTGTAGTGTGTGAGTTGGATAGAAGAGTGCGTTAAAACATATAGTGGAGGTAGTGTATCCAAAAACACTCACATTTTATTAATGCAAGGGGCGACATCGAAAAAACATATTTTTAGATACACTACCTCCAGAATCAGGTCTAAATGAGGAAAAGGTTATAAACCCTTTATTGTAGTTGTTTTTCACACTACAGTTTTTTTGCTAATTATTAATTACATAACTACTTTACAGATTGTATTAATAATGTTTTAACACACTATTCTCCCAACTTTATTGCTGTTCTAATATGTCCTCATAGTTTTGGATAAAGCTTGTGCAAATGTTCACTTTCTATGCATTATCAAAAATCAATCATGTACAGTACATAATTACTGAAGATGCACTGATTGGTCCAGCACTCACTGTACAGAGAATATGTATACATACGAGCCCGTCCTCCCCAAATAAGATCCACCGACCGCGGCTGATATATATACATATATATATTTTGTCATTATTTGCATGCTTCTGCGAGACTCCCCTTGGCCAGAATCTCTTTCTGAATGCAATCTTTTGAACTCTAACTAACAAACATTACTGGATCATAAACAACTGGTGACTCTGTGTAGAATTCTCTTGACATTTCTCGGCTTTCTATGCGTCTTTTTCACTCTCTCGTACTGTCTGGGTCTATGGAGTCCTTCCTAACATAAGGTGGCTCAGATAAGAACCGTTTGCAGCGTGAGGGGAACAGAAAAGGAAGATTTGGCGGGTGAGGGAACAAGAAAGGGCTTGGACATCTCGGTGTGGTGGTGGTTTTGGATGGGATTGTTGTGTATGTGTGTGGAGGAAGGGGGGGTGTGACTCACCTCAACCAACTTGTTGGCGTGCTCACGGAAAACCTGCGCATACTCCTTGACCTCCTTCTCATTGCCGCTCTTGGCTGCCTCGATTAGCACGAGCAGTGGAACGTTGGTCTCCAGGAAGGAGTCAGAGATGTGGTCCATCACCGCCTTCCTCAACTGGAGAGAGAATGAAAACAAAGAGAGAGAGAGAGAGAGAGAATCTTATTAGCAACCACAACTTTTTCAACCATCAATTTGACATATGAACAAGCTCTTTCACTGTCAGAGTCAAGGAAGGAAGTGTCGTTTCTTTGTCTTTGCACTGCGAGAGGAAGAAAGAGAAAATAGCAACAGTTGGGAAGGGAGTGAGAATGTGGTGTTGATGAGAGCAACAGGTCATCGCAAAATGGCCACCTGTGACGTAACATTGATCCCCCGAGCCCTTATATTAGGGCAGCACTTTGCGACTTCTTTATTTGTTTATGGAATCGTTATCTGCCAAACTGGCAAGGGACAGAGTCTTTTCTCCCAAGCTTAAATGGCCTCTGATGTTATATGCAGTGTCTTCATATCGGACAGTGTATCAGACCGGTGGGAATTGAGGCCGTACACTGAAACAGGACAGGTGCTTTATCTTTCCAAGAGAATGTCTCAGGCATGTGGAGCCTTGGAGACAGAGAGAAGCAAATAAACACACACACACACACACACACAGATGGACGGACATGCACACCCACATCCATACTGTGCAGTGTGTGATCACACAATTTAGACTCCGCTGGTCCCGATTTGAAAGAATGATCAACTTTCCTATGGCAATTTGACTTCAGTTTCTGATGCTATCACTCATCATTAGGCCACAAACAAAACATTATTGAGCCTCACACTACTGGTGTTGAAGAATGGAAGACTCAGAGGTGGCAGGGTTGATAAAGAGATGATGAACATGTGATTGACAAGGGTAAACGCTCCAAAACAGCAATAATCATCAGTCAGTGTGCATGCACACACAGTATGTGAAAAATGCACCATCAGACAAACACACACACACATGCAATTACACTCTTAGCTGCCTAGTCATAGGACAGTGATGATGAATTAGGGTTTCTAGACAGGAGATTCAATCCATCACACAGGTTCTTTGAGGAGTAGAGTGGGACACGCATCCTAAAGGACAGCCTACTCCTCATGTAGTGCACTACTTCTCACCATAGGTCCATAGGGGTCAGGCATGAAATAGTGTACCATCGTGGATAGGGTGGCAAGCGCTGTTCAAGATGATATTTCAACTTACAGTAAGCAACCCAATTATGGTCAAAACCATTAGATGTTATTCACGAGAAGAGAAGTGAAGTTTTGTATTTCAAGATTTTTTCATACATTTTGTCCCATTGAATGAATCATGAGCTACAGTGAGTTGATCTGGATCTACAGTGAGCTGATCTGCATGTAGAGTGAAATCATCTGGATCTAGAGTGAGTTCATCTGGATCTACAGTGAGTTGATCTGGATCTACAGTGAGTTGATCTGGAGCTACAGTGAGTTCATCTGGATCTACAGTGACTTAATCTGGATCTACAGTGACTTAATGTGGATCTACAGTGACTTAATCTGGATCTACAGTGAGTTGATCGATCTACAGTGAGTTGATCTGCATGTAGAGTAAAAACAATCATCTGGTTCTAGATTGAGTTCATCTGGCTCTGGAGTGAATTCATCTGGCTCTAGAGTGAATTCATCTGGCTCTGGAGTGAATTCATCTGGCTCTAGAGTAGGTTCATCTGAATCTAGATTGATTTCATCAACCAAATCTTCAAGGGTGAAGCACTTTTGGGATCAAAGGGATCACTAAAAACTTCCACTTCTGGAAAGACATTGATGCAAGTCTTCTTCCACTTTAAATAACAAAACAAAAACATGCATTTTAAATGAGCTAAACTGTACTGTTTTATTTTACCAATATTAATCTCAGAAACCAAGGCCTGAAGGGAGCTGTATTAATAGCTATTCTGCGATGGAGGGAGGGCAGAAGAGTCTGAGGACATGGAAGTGCTGCAACTTGGACTTGTGTTACGTAGAGCAAACAAGTAGCAAGGAGACAGACTTCTTATTTCAATCAATGTGCCACATTCAATCTCTGGGTATCTGAGCATGAAATTTGTAGAGCGATGAGAGCGGGCTCCTAGGTAATGATTCATCTGCCCTCTGTGCCAATAATCTAATCTACGACTTTTAATGAACTCTAGCCTCTTTGTTAATACCAGAACCAAATTAATAAGTGGTTTCAGTTAATAGGACTTTTCCCCTTGTCCGTGTGCTCTGGGCCCAAGTCTGATTGAATGCATCTCAACATTTACCCAGACATAAACTCCATTTAATGAACGTTTATTGAGAAATGGCTGACCCAAAATCTTCTCTCTCTCCCTCTCTCTCTTTCCTAATCTTACATTCTCTCCGTCCCTCTCTCTTTCCCTGTCTATCCCTTCAATTCAAATTCAACGTGCTGTAATGGCGTGAATGACAAGGTCAGTGTTGCCAAAGCGAAGTGATACGCATCATTTCTGATTCCCTTCCGTATCCATCGCTATTTCCATCTATCTCACTCTCCCTGTATGCATCCTTCTCTCTCATTGTCAATCTCTCTGTCGCACGCCCTCTCTCCGCCATTCCTCTCTCTGCACTCTCTCACCCAATCCAATCTTGCTTCGCTACCACTTTCTAGAGAAGGGCCTGGTAGAATACCAATGTGCAGCCCTGCCTACCTTCTCCATTTCACATGCTACACAGTAAAAACGTTAGTGTTAAATCAACACCCTAAGTGTTATATTAACACTCTTTAGTGTGTATATAGGTCCACTGGACCTATATAAACACTGATCGTGTTAATTTAACACTGACATTTTTGCTGTGTATTTGGAACTACAACCCTACAACTACTTTTGATGATGCTACTATTAATGTGCAACTACTATTGCTGCTACTACTACTGTACAACTTGCACTGAAACTGTTCCATGACTTCAACTGTTACACTCAATTACTTCAGGGTGTACATAATTTAAGTCTCTGATGCAGCTTGTAAGCTCGGTGTAAATTTATGTTGTAACCCTGTCATTTGAAAAGAAATCAGTTTGGTGATGGTGCATCAAATTAGCGCAAATGAATAAAGCTCTGCCTTTTACATTTTAGTCATTTAGTGGACGCTCTTATCCAAAGCCAAAGTAAGTACAGGGACATCCCCCTGGAGCCCCTTAGGGTGAAGTGCCTTGTTCAAGGTAACTCCCAAGTCTAAGTTTTCTAACCATGGAGAGACCTAATACCCATTTTCTTTGACCAGAATGCTGTTGGAGCAAATAAGGTGCTGGCTCACATATATTTCTACAATAATTTGTTGTTTTTTGCATCAGCTGTGGAACACGTAACCAGGCATGCATAACACAGGTCGGTTCAGCTCAGTAGCTGTGCACATATTGACCTTTGCCCAGATGTCATATCACCGTTGAAAACGGAGCAATACTGATAGGACACATTTGCAGTGCCCGATGTGCCTCTACTCGAATACAGTCATCTCTGTTTTGTGGAAAGATGGAATCGGAGTTAGTCATGTAATCTGGTGCTCAACTGAAAAGAAAAGAGTGCAGTGCGTCTCTGATTTATCTTCCTTCGACTGCTAAAACAGCTAGTGGAAAATTGGAAACTGAAAAAGAGAGAATGAGTGCTTCAGCCCAAATTGCTTTGAGTATCTCCCAAAAAAGGTGAATGGATTGCGATTGTAAAGCACCTGTACCCACCACCTCTTCTCCTGATCCTCCCATCTCTCATTTTCCCATTCGCTCTTGTTCTCTCTCATCCAAACATCTTGTCTCTCTTTCCATCCCCTAAACATCACGTTATAGCCACTTTAAACCTGCGATTCACAAGTCCTAACACTAGATAAGCTTTACAAGGAATGCTGTGAACCAATTTAGACACAGCAACAAAGTCGTGAGAGATTCATATCTGTTCGCCAGTTCTCCGATAAGCTGTGTGATCTTTAAATATGGAGATGAGAGTTTGCTTAGCACGTTTGCTTTCATAACGAGGGAAAGAAAGTGTTTTTTATTTTTTTCTAGAGATACGACACCTGCTCCAACTTCACAAAACAGATGTCTGATTTAGAGAAATGTCGCAAAGATCCTGTGTGTGGGTTTTTATATGTATATAGTCTGTGTGTACATGCATGCCCACATTCATCTCTGTGGAAACCTTTCTGCAGCGCAGACTATTTAAATTGACTGTGTTGTCTAACTTTCTGGTGAGATGACTTTCAATGTTTCCATTGGGGATAACCTAATATATCACTCCACATTCCCAACCCTTGTCCCACTCTAACCCCAGCACTGTTTACGGTTTGTTTACAACAAGACAAGTAGAGTAAACAAAAACAACCGAAAACACACGCTCAATTACAAGGATGAAAATAGAGAATCCAATTATGAAAGGGAAAAACATCGGCCAGCCGTGTTTAGAGTCGTATTCCCCAGTCTCCATGTGTTCCTTATGATTCGGTGCAGATAGCGAAAGCTAACAACTCTTTCGTATACAAATCAAAATATGTCTTACCATGCCTCCATTATTGTACCGGTTTTCCTGTCTATCGTAAGCGTGGAGTTGTTTTTTTAAACAAAAATGGAACAGTGAAATGGCCCTTAGAGTTAAATAACATCAGTCCCCTCCAAATATTCAACTTACACAAACTAGTAAATTATGGACTGTTTCGAAGGTGTATACAGGAAACAAACTGCATAGTATACAGTAAGCATGTGTGTGAGCATGTGTGTGTTTTTATGTGTGTGTGTGTGTGTGTGTGTGTGTGTTTGTACCAAAGGGTTCAGAAGCAGAATGTCTGTTATTAAAATGTCAGGAGCAATCACATGGATAAACGACAGGGCCACCTCAGAGAGGAGAAAACATCCTGTGCAAATCCAAATTAAGTAATATAACTCACATGTGGTATTGGGGGATACCATGTAAAAGCGGGGTGGGGGGTGGGCAAAATGACAAATGAGCAAGGACGGGGACAAGGGACCTGTGGCGGTGGAATCCATCTGAGACTAACATCTGAGACAGACTGCATGTCATTGGAGGGCAGTGAAGTAGCACGACTGCTCATTGGTTAGGCCACGGTTGTTAGACACGGACAAACAGCCTTTTGGAGCCCGGGGATAAAGATGACCCGACCAGTGAGGACCAGGGCTAACACCATTAATCGGATTGCCGTGTGGTACCACAATGGCTCATATTGTAACCTAATGCACAACTTTTCATCAGAAGTGAGCTCTACGAAGTGAACCCAAATTGTTAGTAATTTAGCAGATATCCTTATACAGAAACAACACTGGGTAAATCTCATGCTCAAGGACAAATTTGTTGTCTTGCTGGCGCTGGGATTCAATCTACCAATTGTTAGGTCATTGGTAACACCCAATATCCACTAGGTCATTCAGGGAACAAGTATTGGTCTAAGCTGGTGTAGGCTCCATAGGCGCAGCACAGCACAGCTGATAATTTCCACACTACCAACTCAGTTCAATATGATAGTACCCCGTAACAAGGGCTGACATTAGGGGGGTGGTGAGCCAGTCTATCAGCATCCCTTGCTGTCCGTTCCATCTCTCCTTCTGTTTCTGATCAATGGTTCCCCAGTTGCATGGCTGGGTCCCAGTAGGCACAACTTAAGAACCCCACCAGAAGGATATCAACTTGGGGCAAATACGACCACCAACAGTTCAACGGCTAACCCATTTGACACAGTGCCTATCACGGAGTCTGACACACGGTGGCCATAGTCACTCCAGTAAACTAGATATGGTGACTTCTCACTGAGAGAACATGTCAGTTCAACAGTATAATCAACTTAACATCGTCTTTTCACACGTACTGGCCTTGACCTAAATCGTTGTTTTGTGCTTACTAGCCGATAGGCTCCCACATAAAACTGTGTGACGTTGAACATATTTGGGGAGTTTAATTCCTTCACAATCAACGTCTGGCCCCACAGGAAACTGCCATTCCTTCGGTTCCAATTGTCTTGCACGATCAAAACACTGCTGAATTAATTTAGGAGAGTAATAAGCTGCTTTTCCTTTTCCCCCATGCACACAGTCCAAAACAGAATGCACAACTACAGCAGCATTTGTAGCACCACTGCCATGGGGAGCCTTGGCACTTACCATCAGTCAAGAAAGGGAGCCAGCCCGGGAGAAGAAATGGCTTGACAACAGGCATTCATAATAAATGGCATGACAAGGCTACGAACACATGGCGCGTCTCCAGGGCCGCTTTCACCGAAAAACACCCTATTCCCTTTGTAGAATCCTTCTTTCAACCAAAGCCCTATATGTTCAAAAGTAGTACTCTAAACGGAGTAGGGCACCATAATAACTATGTGGTAGAGGCCGACATTCACCAGGAGTAGTAATGGAAGTAAACATTTTGTTGATGTACGATATTTAAACATATTAACTCAACGCCCTTCCATTCTGCCCCCAATTAGGATTATTGATGAACATTTGGAACAGCTGGGAAAAAATGCTGGACTATTTTTACTTTGTTTTAGAAGACTTTCCGGCCAGTTGCTGTTTTTACCATTTTAAATACTCAATGACAAGGATTGATACTAGCCAGTTTGGGCAAATGCTGCATGAGACTACATGAGACATGAGACATTTTAATGGATTTCTTATTATCCAGCTAACAGTAACTTACATACATTTTGACAGTGAATGACCATCTCTGCTTAGGAGATATAATATCAATGGAGGGATTAGCCGGGTAGCCATTCCCACCACATGCTGATAAGCCAAAAATGGCAAATACACACACACACACTCAGATACACACACAGGCACTCACACAGTGCAACATATAAGGAACGCATGTGTAGCTCCAAGTATCCTGGTGTTAACACCTCATTTGAGTTTGATTTGAAAATGTGACATTCAAAGTTGTTCTTGGATAAAAGACAGTAGATGTGTGTCTGCTTTTGTCTTAAGAAGCAACCAAATGGACAACATCTTTGTGTGTACGAAAAAAAATAGTCAACATATCCCAGTAATATTGTGATCATTAATAAATAATTACCACCAGCTTGCATGTGTGTTTCAATTAACCCAGCTGGCTCATTCCCCCAAGCCGCCCCCATAGACTGAGCTGGACTCTAAAATGTTGTCCTATTCCCTTCATAGTGTGTTACTTTTTGATCAGGGCTTATGTGCCAATTTGAGTAAAGCGGGTGCACTACATTGGAAATAGGGTGCAATTTGGTATGCAGGGAGATAGTGGGGCAGCTATCTGCCACGCTTGGATGTTTCCTCATCATTGCCATCGTGCAATCGTTTACGAAGCCAATGACATTTGGTGACGCATCTCTGATTAACTGGGCCAATGAGTTGTTGTTTTATTCCTCCCGGAATTCAGAGAGACTGACATTGTGCCAAGAAGAAGAAAAATATGCCAGAGGATGAGGAATGAGGAAACATGAATACAAGAAATTAACAAGTTTAGTCATCAACGGTGCCAGCCCGTGCTAATTGAAGAGATTTAAATCCAGGGTTGCTGTATTGATGAGACATGTAGCAATTCCCTATTAAATGCCTTGCTCAATGGAAGAAAAGCAGACTTTCTCCAGTTCGTCAGCTCAGGATTTTAATAAAACTATTCTGTTACTGACGCAATGCCTAGAAGCACTAGGCTTCTAGCACTAGGCTTGTTATCCGCCAATACGATTCAAACTCGACCAGAAGAAGTGGATACACTTGCAGGGGTAAAACATTAGTATGTTCCAAATAGCAACCTTGTGTATACAGAATGCACTTTTTTTGTCCAGATCCCTGAACACCCTGTCTAAAAAAGAAAGAGTAAAAGTACTGCATTTGGGATGCAAATGATTTCCAACCCGTGTTTATGAACTACTGTAACACATGAGTGCATTGGAAGGTTATGGACAATATGAGTATACTAGCCAATTAAATTATTTTCCATACCACAGTGTTCATGTACAGAAGAAGATTTTGTATGTGGAGCTCATGAATAATTTATGCATGCTCTATTATTCATCTTAAGTTGTTTTATATAAATTGATTGAATTGTGTCAGCTATTTAGTCCATTTGTGTTTGTAACACCTTGGAGAACACATTTTCTTGCAGTGTTCAGAGATTTCAGTCCTGAGGCCAAGTCTGAATGGACAATATTACCTAGAACATTAACACTGTGCAATAAGACCAGGAACCATTCGAGAGTTGTTCCAAGTTGTTCCTGTATGAATTAAAAGTGATGTTTCAGAATTACCGGGTCGAAAATGAAATTGCAGCATACTCCCTTGCGTAAATCAGGACTATTAAACACTTTTCATTTCCTTTAAACCACTTTACTGCACTATAAAACACGAGGACTCGCATAATAAAAATCTCGGCCCGAGTTTAATCTCGCGATAGATAGTGAAATAAATGTCTTAAAAGGATTAAAAAGTGCCTGGCCTCGCAAATCTGTAAACAGTCTTTAAGGGAGGGGGTTGGGGGCATGTGCGGGTGGTAATTATAATACTGGTGCATGGAATGGTTTACTGCTTTACAAACATCAATGGAGTAACACAGCCACAAAAGCACACTCAAGGACAGGGTGCACATTCGGCAGAAAGGCTAGGGATGGAATAAAGTTGAACATGATAGAGAGATTAAAAGAGAAATGAGGGAGAGAGTGGAACAGAGAAAAAGAAAGAGACAGAGGGGAAAATGGTGTGATTGACGATTGAGCACCCGATATGAGGTGTGTTGTGGCAGCTTCCATATTTACAGCCCTCGCCACAGGTGTGCACAGTTTTAAAAGACATTTTCCAATTATGTTACTAGGCTCCTACAGTTAGTGCTTGTCTGCGTTCCAAACTGTACCATATTCCATATAAAATGCAATACAACTTGTGCTAGTGCTGATTGTGGTAAAATCAAATGTAGTGCACTATTCTTTGGAAAAAGGGTGCAACTTGGAATTGGCACATCACATAGCGGAACAGAACGGCACGTCGACCAGGGTTGGGATTGGATAGGACTGCTCTGGGAAGGGGAACACCAGAGGCCGTGGTGACAGAGAGACGCAGGAGATTTACCTTGATGGTAAATCCTAGGTAGCCATGATTAACAACAGCAAATGCGACACAAAATAATAATATACAGTAAAAAAGGAAACAGGCAGACAGGCTGTAATTTCTAACATGGTAGGGAGGGACTCTATGGAGGACCAAGTCTGACTATGGAGGACCAAGTCTGCCAAAATAAGAAATAAATAAATAAATGAATATATGTGTCAATAAAAATATTTATACATATAAATATACAAATATAAAATTATACATTTATTAATCAATATTATTTCCCTATTTATTTATTTCTGTGATCATTTATTTCTGTATTTATTTATTTTTATATTCATTTATTTCCATATTCTTTTATTTCTGTATATATTTATTTCCATATATATTTATTTCCGTATTTCTACATCCTTAAGCTAATGAGAGGGCGGGACTTAATCGTTCAGCCATAGCAAGCAAGCCAAGAGCGGGAGATAGAAACCAAATATACGGTCTGTGATAGAAACAGATTATGAATGTAAAAAACGCAGCTGGGGAGAAACCAAGGGTACAACCTGGGGTTGGTTTGTAAGATAAATGATTTTTTCACCAACCCCAAAAAGAGATGCAATGTCATAAACAGAAAATCCAACTAACTGTGCCGATTAGTTGCGTTTTGTGGCTTCGGTGTCACCTGTTGTGCTCCGTTAACTACCGTAGCTGCTCTCTCGCTCCGGCGAACTTAGTTTCTGTGTGTGTGGGCGTGACTTGGTGTGTTTGTGTGCGTGTGTTTTCACGACAACGGAACATTGCACTGGCAGTTCTATTCTTTGATGAAATGGATAGGCTACAACGAGAAGGGCGTCCGACTGCTCCGGCATTAACGGAATTGTATATCGAAATATGACGCCTAAGAACGTAGTAATCTACGCATGTAAAATCGATCTTCACACTCTGATACCGATCAACCAATGGGAAAAAGGTGACACCGTGACATGCTTTGATTGACAGCCTCCTCATTAGCTTAAGGATCTGGAAATACAAAAATAAATATATACAGAAATAAATTATACAGAAATAAAAGAATATGGAAATAAATTAATATAAAAATGTATAAAACCTGAAATAAATGATCACGGAAATAAATAAATGGGGAAATAATATTGATTAATAAATGTATAATTTAATATGTTTCTATTTTTATGTATATTTTTATGTATAAATATTTTTATTGATGCATATATTTAATTATTTATTTATTTATTATTTTGGCAGACTCGGTCCTCCATATCTGACAACATAAGAAATAAATATATAAATAAATAAATGCTCAAAAAATAAATAAGCATACAATTAATTGCACAATAAATACATGAAATAAATAAATGTATGCAGTAATTAAATTATACAATGAGACATGAATGTATATATCTGTTTTAATTAGCTTCTTTATTTATTCACCTTTGCAATAATTACCTTATTTATTTATTGTCCATTATATTTTTCTACTTTATTTATTCATGACTTATTTTTTAAATGTATATATTTATGTGTATATTATAATATTTTTGTCTGTTTGATTCTTCCTTTGTATTTTTTTACCCAATTACTTTTTCAACACTATTTATTTCAACATGTCCTATTTACATTTCTGTATGCATTTCTGTCTCATTATGCAAATGAGAAGGGGCTGTGTCTTAGCGGGAAAACGTCTGCCCATTGGTTGGTTAGCATTATACTGCATCGGTCAAAACGATATTCTACCGGCGATGAGGTTATAAGTAGTGATGGCAGTTGGCTTTTCCCCACCAAAAAGCATTGTCTAGCAAATGCGAACTCGGCAGACAGACGTTCAGTTTCCGACCTCTTTATTGAAGCTGCCAATAGACTGGAGGAATTAGAAAGCTATGTGTGTGATTAACGTTGCGACCGTGTTGAGAAGATGGGCCGCTTCCTCCAAACTATAAAACCAGCCTCATCAGGAGCTATCAGAAGAAAGTTATAACGACCTCTCTTCCTAGATGCTTCCATAGTAATAAAAATGAATCGATACCAACAAACTAATGTTTGTCACTGTAGAGGCTAAAACGAACCAAACGCAATGTTGTGCATTAAAGTTTTTTTGCTTTGAGCGGGCTAGAATTCAGACTCAAAATGAGGTGGTGCCAGTCCTGACTCTGTTTCGGTGTCGCGGTAGTGATTTTTCCGTACCAAAGCAACATTCGGAGCAGTGGTTCAAATGGAATTGTAGTTATTGGTTTGAAGCACGTCTCGAAACTTCAAACTGCCATCACTACTTATAACCTCATTGGCCAGTAGCATATAGTTTCGACCGATGCAGTATACTGCTAACCAACCAATAGGCAGAAGTTTTCCCCTTAAGACACAGCCCCTTCTCATTTGCATAATGAGGCAGAAATGCATACAAAAATGTAAATATGACAGGTAGAAATAAATAGCGTTGAAGAAATAAATAGGGTAAAAAAATACAAAGGAAGAATAAAACAGACAAAAATATCATAATATACACATGAATGCATACATTTAAAAAATAAGTCATGAATAAATAAAGATGAAAATTATATAACGGACAATAAATAAATAAGGTAATTATTACAAAGGTGAATAAATAAAGAAGCTAATTAAAGAGCTATATACATTAATGTCTCATTGTATAATTTAATTACTGCCTAGATGTATTTATTTACTGTATTTATTGTGCAATTAATTGTATGCTTATTTATTTTTTGAGCATTTATTTTTATATATTTATTTCTTATTTTGTCAAACTTGGTCCTCCATAGGACTCTTCACATGTTGTTTGTGTGTACCTTTAATTTTCTCAACATTTAGTCTTCGCCCCCTAACCTCGGGAAGGCAATAAAATATTATATCTATGCACGTGTGGAATGAGCGACAATTAAGTTAATACCTGTGTAGGTGTGTCAGAGCCTTTTGGTCTGTAAAATATATCGTCCACACAAAATGACTCTAACATGGCATGAACATAATTGATGAGCATGGGCACGACATACAACGTGCTAGACGTGGTCAATTTAATGCCTTTACATAATATTTACAATGTATTCTTTTTACATGATGGTATATGTTGTGCATTCAGATAAACAGATTAGCAGGTAAAAATAAAATTACTATTATTGGACTACATAAGACATTCACATGTGTGGGTGTACATCATGCTTCACATCAACCTGCTGCGCTTGTTCAGACAGACTGGCATGGAACTGCTAGACAATTGCGCAATGAGGAAGTGCTCCCTGACAATCCCGTGTATTGCTGACAGCTGTCACTGTCTCCTGTCTTCAGTGCTACACAACGGCTGTCAGGTGTCAGCAGTGCATTTCTGCGCTCTAACGCGACTTGGCTGCCACAAGCCCTGGATTATGACAGAATGTGTAAGCGCGCATGCACAGTCTCTTTGGAGACAAAAGCTATCTTCTGAAGGTGTCTCTCTTCAAGAAGAGCTAGTATCTCTGACCTGTTACATTGACTCTTCCCTGCTTGGAGATGATTTTTGGAATGGTGCCACTATGTAATTCCGGCTGGCTCTTTCAGACTTCATGTACAATAGATCTCATTTATCTCTTCCAACTGACTGGCCAAGCTGTCATCAGAAGAAACCCCAGTCATAAATGTTGTGGCTGTAATGTAAATAGTGGCTGTCATGTACATAGTGGCTGTCCTGTACATAGTGGCTGTCCTGTACATAGTGGCTGTCCTGTACATAGTGGCTATTCTGTATGTAGTGGCTGTTCTGTATGTAGTGGCTGTCCTGTACATAGTCACTGCCCTGTAGGTAGTGGCTGTCCTGTAGGTAGTGGCTGTCATGTACATAGTGGCTGTCCTGTACATAATGGCTGTCCTGTACATAGTGGCTGTCCTGTACATAGTGGCTGTCCTGTACATAGTGGCTGTCCTGTACATAGTGGCTGTCCTGTACATAGTCATTGTCCTGTAGGTAGCGGCT
>JACXGM010003384.1:17745-42278 GCA_016801145.1 Umbra pygmaea
TCTCTCTCTCTCTCTCTCTCTCTCTCTCTCTCTCTCTCTCTCTCTGGTGGAATCTGCTAAAATCATTTCCAAATTCCAGCTCTGATGTGCAGCACCGAGGACAGGCACATGCAGGATCCATCAGCGGACCTCTCAGCTCTGCTGTAATGAAACCCTGCACTGCTCTGGGACTGTGGCCAACTTAGCTGCCGGACAATGGAAATCCAACTCAACAAAAACATCCTGCATAAGTGAGAGGGAGCAAGAGAGCATGAGGAGGGAGGGAGAAAGGAATGAAAATAGTACAAGTGACAACTAGATGGTCTCAAGCCAATGGCTGGGGTGAGTTTAGTCTTGAAACACAATGCTTTATTAGTCTAGAGTTTATTGTCCACTACCACATTACATCTGACGCTACATTCTGCAGGGAGGTTATGTGAAGCTCAAGCAAGGTGTTTATAACGGCAGGTTTGTGGGTTCAATCCCCACTCGGTGCCAGTGTGAGATGAAAAATGTCAATTATATAGTTATTCAATACAAGGCTTTAGTAGTGTAGGTTTCATAACCAGTTATCTGAGGGTTTTCTCAGGATGCTTTGACATAAATCAGCACTTTACACAATGTGATTGAAACATTCACCAGCCTAATCCACTGTCACTTGACTTAAGAGTGAGCCATGATAACCTACAAGGCAGGTAGCCTATGGCCTCTGTGGGAAAAATCTTTAAAAATGTTTTTTTGTCCTAAATGCCCCTGTAAGTTGCTCCAGATAAGAGCTTCTGCTGAATAGCTAACGTATATCAAGCACCAGTCGGGGGTAACAATAAGTTGTTTAACAAGAATCCTGCTCACTTGCATTATAGTATGAGTCCCAGGAAAACACGTCAACCGGTTATGTTATTATTCCTCATTGTGTATGATTGTAGCAGGCTACAAGGTTTGAGAGTTGAAATAGTGTATAAATTATTCAGCTGTTTTTGTAGATTATATCACCAAGAGTGTAAGAGACAGAGAGCACAGAGAAGTTAAGAGAAGGCAGAAGATGAATTGTTTAGCAGAGCCACTGAGATCAGCTAGGGACCTGCCTTGGTCTACACACACACACACACACACAGAGTAACCTAAAACCTGCACACTCTCTCATTGGGGAGGGGATCCTGCCTTTTTTAAAGCAGAACAACCCACAATCCTGTGCGTGACTCTTTTATCCGGCATGTGAAAAGATGAGGCCGAATGAATAACAAAGGGAGTGAATGAGGATCGGGGCTGGCCAGGGCTGTGTCTGAGGGGGACAGAGGGGGTACAGGCCCCTTGTCATTCTTCTCTGTGGAAAACGAGGGAAGAGCCAGTCACTTGGGTATGGGAAAAAAACATATGCATGGACATAACAAAGAGTTTAATGATTTCTTTACTGGCTTGTACATAAACGTACACAAACATTACAGCACTCATTTCCTCACCACAAATCACCACGATCACAGTGTTACAAACGTTCACAAAAAAATAAACATATCAACAAAACAAAAAAGAAATCCCAAAAGAAAACAACATGATGGAACATCCGCATCACTCGTGAAACTCAGACATTTGTTTTTGCTTCACTCGAAAAAAAAGCGAATCAAAAACTGAATGTGGTTTCAAAAAAAAGTCAGCATTTTATCTCATTCATTTACACATATCCAGTCGTCCACTCTTGGGCCATAAATGTTATGACACTGTTGAGCAAAACAACTATACACCGTGCAATTTTTTTGTAGCAATGATCTTACCATCAAATGTATTTTTCCCCTTTGTTAATAACAGGAGGACAGCACTTCAGAAAAGAAAGTGCTCCAAGATATTTTCAGCGTTTATATATATTCATATATATATATATATACATACACCCGATCACAGAGATACAAACTATCTTTGCAAAAACAATGTTTCACAAAGTTAACACACAAAAGACATTACAACCTGGAGCTTTTTTATACAATAGTATTTTGTTGTGTTTCTTTTTTCTATTCAGAAAAAAATTTAATGTTGACTTGATAAAAAAGCCAACTTAATCAACAACAGTCATCAGTGCAATATATAAAAAAAAACATTAAAAAGATCAAGTTTAAGACAAGCGATGCATATTTTTTGTTCTGCTAATACCATTTTATTACTTGATGTTTCTTCCTATTGCTTCAGTTTGTTTTTCCAGGTATGTGGAAGGTAAGTCTTTTCTTATCTCTATCAGTGGGCAGGGAAGACCCAGGTAACAATGCAAGACCACAAACATACGGCCCATGTGCAATGCACACAGATACATACATACATACATACATACATATACACTCTTTCTAACATACACACTGGGCTTCTCATAACATAACTGGTATGTAATTAGGTTCTTATGTTTCACTGGCCATTGAGTAAAAAGAAAAAAAAAATATTAAAAGTAAAATACAAGCAGCATTGAAACAAACATTAGGGTGTCAAGACATTTGAAAGTTCGCAGGCAGTTTTTAAAACATGTTTTTGTTGATATCCTGCAATAGTCATGTTGACGTTAGTAATGATAGGTGTATTTCTCCTGTTCAGTAGTAACTATTTGTAGGCCTCAGCTCCTGCAGTTACCCGGACAGGCACCAGGGGGCGTAAAAGGCTCCGCATTTTGTGCAATAAAACTCCCTGCATTAATAAATCATGCAATAAAATTAAATTTCTGTGACTAGATATATGCTTCAAACAGAACGACAATATAATGCGTTTGATGAAAGAAACAAAATCTACAATGTGTTTGTAATCATACCTTTTACAGAAAGGCAAAAAAATTAAAGACTTTGCTTTTGTCAGATTAAAGTTTTAAAAATAAATTGTCCCGGATGAAGATGAGAACGAATGGGCTTGATTATAACATTGTTATTTTGAAAAATACATGTTTTACATTTCTTGCATGCTTAAATCAGTGGATAGAAAAAAATCTGAATTATATGATAGGCCTATTTGAATGTCTGTATTGGTATGCGCATTATGTTAGCATATAGACAGGATTCGGGATAGGCTACAGGAATCTTTGACTCATTATAATGGAGTGTTGTGGAGTGAGCAAGATTCCACTTATTTCGAATACTTTACAGTCGAGGTAGCTGGTAAAGAAAACTAAACACGAGTTCAAGGAAGGGACAGAGGAGTGTCTCTTTAACAGGCTTGTGACATGATGGGATCTCCACACGGGACAGTTTATACTAAGATACGAGAGTCCAAAGCAGCTTTATAAATCACCCTATATATTCTTAAACTTTATAGATTTTATTTGAAGAACCACAACATATTCAAAATGCATCTTCTGAATGTACCTTCATAAATAGAACCCAGCCTGTATTCACAGTGACGACCAGGGTGTTGTTCTTTAAAATACTGAAAGGAGATAATAAAGTGAATTCCAAATGCGACTTTCTTGACGTTTTGATACAAAGCGAAAGCAGCGGTTTATTAACACATTAACCATTGACACTGGTCGCACTGGCCTGAAAAGACATCGATGCCAGACAGCAGTCTGCTTCATGAAGGCAGAGCGCATTTAGCTACTTTAATTTTATTTTTATAAAGAAACAAAGTAAAGCTATTGTGTACAGTACTTAACAACATTAAGTCAATTGTTGTTGCATTGATTACATATATGGAAAAGCGAATTGGATATAGGTATGCCGCTTTTGAAAATTGATCAAATCCTTTCATTAAAAAAAAGATATACAATAGCCAATTAGATGATGGCTTTCATTCCCCGTGTTCACCTCTTCCTCCCTTTCATATATTCCAGCATGCAGCCACAGCATCAAGTGGCATATTTTAGTAGGCTACTATCTAAAATAATTTAAAAGGGTCCGATAAAATGAACTGCGTATAGCTACAGGTCCACATAATACGAAGCCCAATAAAGAAGCGTTTCAATGTAACAGCAGCAAGAAATGGAACGTCTATTGCTGCGTAAAACTATGTTGCTGTCTGGCCTCGGGACCCAAACACCCGAATTATTTTATATGTCCAGATCTATTAAACACATTCAAGAAAAAAGCTTTAGTACCAACTCACCAAATATGGCGTCTCTTTTTCAAGATTCATGTTGAAACAGATACAAGAACCATGTGGTGTTTGACTCACGAGTCAGAGAACCCCCCGTTTGGTTTGGATGAAAGGGATGTTCACTGTTTTATGATAGAATTTGGCACAACTATGTTTAGATCGAAACGCAAGTTTATAAGAGCCTGGTTTTCCTTGTTTTTACCTGACAGCAGTGTAGCAGATCACCGTGCGCCAGAAGAGTACTTTGCCTTAGTGATGAGGTATAGGACTATATCTTGGTGTCCTCCAAAAGCGGCAATGTGTAAGGCACTCCAACCTTCCCTGTTTGCCAATCGAATATCTGCTCCAAATTTCACCAGCAGTTTCACAAGTTCGAGATTCCCGTCGATGACTGACTGGTGCAACGCCGTCTGTCCTTCGGGCCCGAAGGAATTGACATTGAATTCGCAGTTTGTCATGTTCTGGAGCAACGAGTGAAGCTCCTTTGTGTTGCCTTTCTTAACCGCCTCTTGGAATACTCTCTGAGGCGCAGAGCAAGTTGATACATCCCCTTGACTCATCATGAAACCGGGTTAGGGATAGATCCTGTGCTGTTCTATGTGTTAATCACTGTATGCCTCTGGCGTGGGAATAGTGCCCGAATGCTGGATAATTACCAGTTATAAGGCACTTGCTATAGATTAGACAATACGACAGCTATATATCCCAAAAAGGACATAGACACAATAACACACTTGGTGTGCAAAAGGTTGTCAATGGCTGCGAAATCCAAAACTCCTACAAGTAGGAGATCCAAGTTGCAAGGTGGTATCCGCCTCTCGTCTTCGTTTCGGTCCGTTGTACTAGCAGCACCAGGTAGTATTGGCTGGATTACAGCGATGCAGAGTAACAACTGAAACTTTAAACGGCCAATGTACGGGTATCTCCAAACGCGGTGGATGAATAGTCGTTGAATCTCGGAGGGTTCTTCTTGAAGTTTTACTCTCGCGCCTGCTAGATACTGGAGCCGCCGCAGTTCGTCAAGGGTGGCTGTATATGAAACAGGTAGGATCCACGTAAGTGCACTGAACAAGGCTACATTCTCCAAATGTTATACACTTCAACGTCTACATCAAAATAATTTTAGGCATACTTTACACATAGGGCTGAGATACAAATCCTGTTATTTTATAAGTGAAATAGAATAAACAAAGTTGGGTACTTGCCTATGACAATTGGACGGGTCCTATCAATGTAGTATGGTCCCCCGCGTGCCCCGTGTTCTTCGTGCGGTCCTAGTGAGTCTGCTCTACAGTGCGCGCGAAGGGATATTTTACGCGTCCTTTATTTGCATAACAATAGCAATACATAGAATAACCTCTTGTGAAATGGGCGGAAACCTAAGTAGGTAATAGGCTACTTCGTCGGTTTGGGGAGTGTCTAACCGTAGAGTAAGGCGTGGTCTCGTGGAACCAAATGTCCTGCAGAAATAAAACCAAGAAGCATCTATAAAATTGTCTTTTTTACACACTCATGAGAGAGACTTAAGTTATATGGGTGAGGATGGTGTTGAAGGAGCCATAAACGTCTGCGTAAAAAACCTGCCTATTCAATTTTGCATCGGATCTAAGGGATATTGCCGGAGTAGGCAATTTGGCATGGAGCCCTAAAGGATGTTCCAAAAACTAAAGGCGACCAAGGAATAGTGAAACTACAGACCATTAGTATTGAAAGTCAAAAGCTAAGAAATTATACCATATCGTAAAGGACCAGTTATAAGTGATTTTTAATATCATAGGGTTTAAATCATTTTCAGGAAGTGTTAAAAGTAAAAAACTAGCAAGCTAAGGTGTGATTTGCTACTATCAAATACGATGTAACCGCTGTTTTACAGTCGAGATAGTAAAAGTTGCCTTCATGATTTACACTGAAAAACAGTGCCTTTATCATGTCTGTATGTCTATCCATGGCACTGTATTCATAAATATGCCTAAAAGTAGATAATGTAGCAAAGTCAGTCACTATCGGATAATTTTTTGTTATGCTTCAACCAGAACTTTGTGTAAACATTTAATATCAAATGTAGTATGAAAGCCCGTACACAATTGGCAACTTTACAAACAGATGGCGTAATTAAATCGTAAAGACTTTGTGTTTTGGCAAGTACAATGTTTAAACTGGACAGAGAAAACAGATGGCCACTAAACTAATACAACATATGTCGCAAGACGGTACTTCTCCATATTAAATATGAATTGTGGATTATTCCAGTTGTTTTAAAGTGTCAACAATGAATAGAACTTCAATCAACAAAAGCCTGTGCCACTTCCTTTTGCAAATAAAAAGATGTGACGTTGCGCACAATGACACGCAGTTCCACAGCCGCAGCAAAGTTACCGTGGGAACCGGACTGCTGCGATATTGTGCCTTGTTCTCGCGCCTTGCATAACGAACGTCTTTAGCGTCGAAACCACATAGCATTGTATATTGCGCCATTTGCTCCGTTTGTTATAGTTTTACTAGCTGGGAGTCCTACATCTATAGAACGATCTGAGGTACACTAACCACCCTGCATGTTCACAGTTACGCAGTTTCAGTTTGTCCAAGTTCCCACACCCTCAATTGCAGGCTACATTTGGTGCACGTATGTGATGACTCCTTCTGTTGTGTTGGTAGGAAGGCCTAGTTTTCTCACCACCAGACTCACCACAAAGGAAAAAGCATGTTCAAACCGAACATCTGTTTAACTTGTCTCACTGTAGTAAATGTAATAACAATTCAGAAGATAAATGCATTAGTTGAATGCTTGTTTCATCATACAATATTGTGTTTAGATGTGATTTTATATCAAATGAGGAATAATTAAAGTGCATATATACATTTGCACAATAATGCATTTCATGTTGAAAAAACATTAAATACAAAAAGAACGACGCACACTCCAGTTTTTTGCTCCAAGTGACTTATCATTTCAAATAAAGCAAAGTTGATGCCTAAACGTGAGTGTTTTAAGTTATAAGTCACTTGGAGCCGAAATCTGGAGTGTGCGTCTTTCATTATGTATTACGTTATGTAATATTCAATTACCCGATCGTCACACATTTACCAACAAATAGTCTGGGTGTGCGCCAGTTAATAGCGTACACATGGAAAACCTATTAGAATCAAAGGCAACCATTAACCAGTTTGCTATTCTATGAAAATGTATTCGAAATATTTGCTGCATTTATGTGAGCTGTATGCATATGTACGTGCCCAATCTTCTAATGCTCTTAAAACTGTGCCCTTAAAAAGTGGAGAACCTAAACATACCAGGAACGTCTGTCTGCTATTGAGAAAGCTGCAGAGTCTAGCCAGTTGGAAAACATTTGCACAGAACCCTGCTAGGAGCCATTCCACTTGGCTAGCTATCTCCCAAACTGTGGCATTTGCTTTCCTTCTGCTACTTGGCATCTGGGGGTTATAGTTGAAGTCTGGAAAATGTTAAATCAAAATGTTCTGTTGATGAAGCCAGGGGCAGACTGGGACCAAAATTTGGACCTGGCATTTCTAACAAATTTCCATTGAGGCCTCCAAACTGTCAAATGTTGACACTCCCATAATTAGACAGATAATAATAATTGTGCAAAAATAACACAAGTTATATATCCATTGGGGACAGATCTGCCCCGAAGGCTAAAATGCCTGACTTTGATTCATAGGAGAGGGCCATGCTTGCATTTTAACCGATTTGTGTGAGTGGATGTTTGACCAGAGTTAGTGATTGCCCTTAACCTAAACAATACCCATATTTAACCAAAGAGTTTTAACCATAAACGTCAATTGGGTGATTACAAAGTTTGGACATAAGTTTGCCCTGTCCATGTATGTAAACCAATAATATTAATTCTGCCATCAGTGCTGGCCTGTCACCAAGACATGTCTGAATCACTAAAATTGGCAGTTAGCAGCCGTTAAGCAAAAAAGTTACCATATATTGCACAAAATGCTAGATGGCCATTTGCTTTATTTTATCACACTATGAATAAATATATTCTAAATTTTTTTGCCTACTTTATTGTCTAAAATGCTTCCAAAGTTTGTTGAATAAACTGTTGAATATGTCAATCTCACCAGTATGTCAAAGTTATTACTATTCTATAATTTATCCCTAGCCCTGCCCATTTAGGTGTTCAAGTAGAATCAGCGATTCTCTAGAGGATGCCCAATAAACAAATCAGTGAGAGGTATTTTACATTTGGTGATTGCAGGGCACCAGTAATCTGCCATATTTGGAAAGCCTCAATCATTTTAAGAGGGTGTCAACCTGGAGTAGTCAAAACAACAACACTTTTCAGACTACAAAATGGCCTATAATATGACATGGGGAAATAAATATCTATGCATTTCTATTTCTGATAAACAAAACTATTTTTTCCTCATCGACAGTAGAGAAAACACAGGCAAGCATGACCCAATATGTCTACACACTGAAGCCAGCCAGCCAGTCGTGTAGGGTTTTGGCGCCAGAGTCAGACTGAATAGACGGGACGGGAGGAGCCCCTAGCCACCACAGAGTCACAGCACAGGGATTCTGTTGAGCGAGCTGTGACGTTTCAATTGAGGGAGGGCTTTCGGAATCCAATTCATTACAGCACCACGTGCTCAAGGAGCGTGGGAAAGAGGCGAGCTTTTCTTCCCAGCAAAGAAAGAGCGAGGATCAAATAACAGCAGCAAAAACTGCGCGCCGGCAGCCACTATACGCAGCACATATAGAGGGCTGATCGGTTCCTGCAACAGGACAAGGCTGTCAGACGAGGAAGCTTATTTCAGGAGAACTGGAAAGAGCGCGCCCGAATAATATAAATCTAGTGGTTCTAAATATAAATATAATTGTTATATATAATGAATACATTAACTATATGTTTATAAATTATAACCAACTATATCGTTTTAATTTCAGTATGTGTCAATACATTTTCACTTAAGTTGAATCATAATTGTTAGCTATATTTAATGGATATTAGAAATGTGTACCGGTAAATTATAAGCAAAAAATATAGATTTAATTTGAGAATGATTTAATATGTTTTCACTATAATGCACGGAAAGCACTGCATGGAGGCTTTCACTATTTCCAGTCAGTTGGGTAAAGCCATGAAAACGCACCATGGACGTGTTTTAGATTAAGCCTCCAAACCGATAATAAAAACATAGCATTGATCCAGAAACTCTTTGAAATGAGGCTCATTTTAAGCCACACAGAGTGATCACACTTCCTGTTCACAGAAACAACAGTGCTTTTTAAATATGCCGTCTTCAGAGCAAATTAAGACTAACAAATTGGAACGTAATAAAGTGAAATCATTACTTTGTTTACAGAAAGCAAAACAAGACTAGTACTATAATCATTAGTCAACTGAGGCATCACAAGACTCTCATAAACAGGATGGTTTGAATCCTAAATGCCGATTGGCTAATAGCCATATTATTTTCAAGTTCAAGTTTGGTTAACTTGTCACATGTAGGCTACAGGAGATGCAGATGTAATTACATTTACAGCGAAAACCGTGTGCAACGGATCAGATGAAGTTATAGTAAAAACAACAATAAAGAATACAAACGTAAACAATAACATATGAATATGACAGAAGAGTACCGACCTAAATACAGCCTGTAAACAATACCCTCTGAATCATATAATGAATCATATAGTGAGCACACCAAGTTACACTGATATGTTATCAATCAATAGTGTTACTGAATGATAATGTTCAGAAGTTGCAGTTAAATTATCACTAGTGACTACATATATATATATATATATATACACAGACCAATCAGCCATAACATTATGACCACCTGCCTAATATTGTGTAGGTCCCCGATTTCCCCCCAAAACAGAAGCCTCATACACAACAAACTGTGATACACTCACAGCTTTCTATCAGAACCTTCATTTACTTTTTCAGCAATTTGAACTACATTAGTCCGTCTGTTGGATCGGACAACACGGCCAGCCTTCGCGCCCCAGGTGCATCAATAAGACTTGGCCGCCCATGACCCTGTCACCGGTTCACCACTTTTCCTTCCTTGAACCACTTTTGATAGGTACTGACCACTGCAGACTGGGAAAACTCCACAAGAGCTACAGTTTTGGAGATACTCTGACCCAGTTATGGGAAGAAGGCAAGCCGGCGGAGGCAGTGTGATGCTTTGGGCAATGTTCTGCTGGAAAACCTTGGGTCCTGCCATTCATGTGGAATGGATGTTACTTTGACACGTACCACCTACCTAAGTATGTTGCAGACCATGTACCTTGCCAAATATTTAAACGATTCGAATAAATTTTAATGGTAAGTTGATTAAGAAAGAATAATTATTTACAGAAACAATCTTGGAGCAATTAGGATTAACTGTCTTGCATAAAAACAGATGATAAAGGCTTCACCTTGGTAGTGTGTGTGTGTGGGGGGGGGGGGTTGAACCATTCTTCCGGGGGCTTCTTTAAAAATGAATCCTGGGCCCTAAACAATTTGGCCACCTTGCCGCCCCTAGATAGTGATTGCCTGATCATGTCGAGTGCAGACGTGTGGTAACTATTTTCCCTGGGCATGATCCAATTGACCAATATGATCAGTCTATTTCTGATGAATGTGTGAGTGTTTGTATGTAAAACCAATTTCATCTCAATGTCTGAGTATATAACAAATTTTAACTGAGTAAAGAAATCAAGGATTTTGAGTTTCATACAATATGCAATGGAATTTGACTCCTAGTAATGCTTCTGAAATTAATGGAGACACATTTTAAATATACATTGAGCCGTCCTGAACCAGAAATATTGATTCTAAAGCAGATGTGGGCAATTATTTTAGCTTGAGGGCCACATTGAGCTTTTGAAACCAAGTGAAGGGCCACATTTTATAGCGATGTATGAAAAATAGGAAATGTTATTTCATTAAATTAACCCCGCCCCTACACAGTTACGTGCGTTTCCTACAGAAAATACATGTTTTGTTACACCATTTACTTGTTTGACTGTAATGTTTTTAGTTTACCAAAATATAGTCAGTGAAAAGTACCCAACTTTGTGATGTGATAACTCCGGCTGTAATTAATCCACATGGACGAACCACTCCTCATGATTTACATTGGCAATAATTTATCAGCGGAACCCCCTATTTCCAACCATATTGGTACCATGCTGGTTTTGTGCAGGATGATGTCCTACATCATTGCAGCGTTGCTATTTTGTCATTTTCATGTCCTACTTCCTGTCTGTAATGAGTTTAGTAAAAAAGGCAAAAGTCAAAAAAACATGACCGACTTTGAGGCGTGATAGCTCCGGCTCTGATAAACTCACATGGATGAGCAAACACTTATTCTGATCTTCATCTTTCCAATGTTACCAAGCTTTAGTTGCTAGCATATACGGTTTGCGAGATAATCGCGGGAGTATGTGGAGGGTAAAAACGCCTCGCGGGCCAGATCAAAGGACCCGGTAGGGCGCATCTGGCCCGCGGGCCGTTATTTGCCCACCTCTGTTCTAACGGGTACAGTTTAGATCTGTTGGCTGGCAGAATTATAAGCATACTGAATGTGTGTTTACTGGCACAAATACACACGTTCCGAGTGCATGTCACTTGAATCCTTGCGCACCTTATGTAGCCTACTGTATGTTAAAAACTTCCATAAAGTGCGTTCTCATTGCCTGTTAAAGCACATTGGACATTTTCTGTAACATTATGCACGTTTTCAACGCGTGTTTATTGGAATTACAGGGGAAAATATAACTTGAAAATAACATACCTCCACTCATTGTAGACCCCATAGTAGAAAAAAGCAATTTCGGTCCAAAACATTTGAGTGAGACGAACGATGACAAGCTTTCCATTATATTCCCACTCGACAGGTGCTTGCACGTGACGCAAAGCTCACTGGACACATTTATTTATCCTCCCTGCTTTTTGATAGTTTTGAAGTAATGTGAATATTTCCGGCTGTTAAAGTGTAAACTATGAATTCTTCCATTTTGCTAACCTCCAATCTGCATAACTCTGCGCATTACAATTTAAGTGCAAGAGCTCTCCTCTTTTTGATTGGCGTGGAGGCGCACTAATGAAATACGGATTAAAAAACCAAAATGACAACGGAAAATAAATTATTAAATTGAGTTGTAAAACAGAAAATGTGATAATATAACATAAAATATAATAATATAATATTATTATTATTATAATATTATTTTTCAAAAAAGTAGTCTGACTATTGTAACGCATTACTTAGTACGCGTTACTTAGTAACGCTTTATACCCAACACTGCTCGTGATGCTCTGGGGCTGCTTTACATCCTGGCACAGAAAACCTGCAGCATGGAAGGCAAGAGTGATTAATTGATGTTTCAGGAATCCTAGGAGAAAACGTCATGCCGTCTGTGAAGAAGCAGAATCCTGGGAGTCATTGGTCCTTCCAACATGACAATGATCGCAAACATACCTCAAATTCCACCAAGGTTTATTTGCAGAAGAAGTCCTGGAAGACTCTACAGTGGCCATCACAGTCACCTGACTGAACCCCATAGAAAATCTCTGGTAGGATATGAAATAGGCAGTTGCAGCACACAAACAAAGAATATTACTGAACTGGATGGAGGCCATTGCCCATGAGGAATGGGTTAAGATTGCTCAGGAACACTGCCAGAGGCTGGTGTCTGGCTATGCATCTCATTTGCAGCAGGTCATAACAGCAAAAGGGACCCACCATATATTTTTCACAAATTGTTCTTATTATTGGGGGGGACCACATTGCCTGTCTGTAACATTGGGGGGACATGTCCCCCCGTCCCCAGTTCCTACGCCCTTGGATTTAACAGTGCTCCGGGAATGTTCCAAGTTTGAGATATTTCTTTATAACCCAAGCCTGATTGGTGCTTCTCCAGAACATTATTCCAGACTTGTAGCTCCTTGGTCTTCATGATGCTGTTTGTTTACATATCAGCTCTAACAAACTCTGGGGCCGTTCAGGTGTTTATTTAGGGGTCATGACACTTTCACTGCACACACTCCATTTACCTTATTATGTGAGTAACTATGTAACCAACAAATGTCTGTTTTTTATTTGATCAAAATTCAATCCTATTTCCTTCCAGGTTGTCACACCACAAAATATAAAAAGGTCCATGGGGGGTGAATACTTATGCAAGCACTGTATAGTCAGCTATATAGGAAATAAAATATTGAGGGTGAAAGGTTCGGTGTCAACCAGAGACTAAAAGAGGGGGCCAACGGAGGGCATATGTTACCAGGTGACCTTGCCCCTAAGGCTTATGGGAAAAAGGAAACACCTTAAGTGATCTGTCAACCAACACCACCAGTCAGTCACATGTAGGTCCTGAAAAACATAAAGACCTCAGCAAATGTTTCTTAAATCAACCCTATTGAAAAACTCAGGAATGTGATCAAGGGGAAAATGGATTGTTACAAAGTCGACCTACTTGAATTGTTGTACCAGGAGTGGCATTATGTCACCCAACATCAATGTGAAAGACTGGTGGAGAGCATGCCAAGACAACTCATTAAAGCAACTATTATTATTATACAATAATTATTATTCCACTAAATATAAGTTGTTTTTGTGTAATTTTTCCAGATTTTCCTCCCTTCCCAATTCCCTCTAATATGAACTGATTTTCTCTGCATTAATCAAGGTCTGACAACACTGCATCGTTTTGTTATCTTCTTTTTGACCAGTTGTCATTTTCTGCAATTAAATGCTTTGAATGGCAATATTTTAATTTAGAATTTAAAAGAAATGTCAGGAATAAAAGAAAAAATAATTTTACCCAAACACATTGTAAAACCACAGGCAATGGTCTCTTAATTTTTTCCAGAGCTGTATGTCATGTTAAGCAGCATCATTTACAAATATGAGCAGTAACTACAGACACCCTAATTGAGTGCTTCTGTGTTGTAGATTAGCTTCTAGTTTATAAAGTCTTATGCAACAATGTACAGATCGGAAAACAGCCATTGACATTCAAGATCTTATGTAGATGATCAAAAAAAAGAACAAACATTAGATTTTAACTCTATTTATTTTAACTTGAAATTGCTTTTGTGTACTTTGGCTTGCACCTAATGCTAATGGTTGAAGCTCTGTCCAAATAAAGGCAAAGCAGCATCAGCATATGATATTATCATAAAAAAATTAAGATTTAATACTAGAACTAAGAATAAAGAATCGTAAAAACCCTTTCTTGTTGGGGCGGCGAAAATTGGTATAGAGCGGCAGGGTAGAGGGGTAAGTAGTCGAACACAAGTACTGTGTCATGTTGTTCTCGAGAAACCCCTTGTACACAAGTTGCAAATAATGTAATTCTCTCACATCTGTACTGACATAAGGCTTCCCCGCTAAACAAGCACTTTGATAACAATCGGAATGCTTGGCTAACACATATTTTGACAAATTATGTGACCCATCTTTGCACAGGGGTTGCCAACAAGGCTTAGAGGGGGACTGGACACGAAAAACTATTAAGAAAGTCGCAGTGTTAGGATTATGATACCTTTATAAAATATAAGTAAAAACAAACAAAACAATAAAATGAACAGTTGATGCAACCATCAATAACAAACCTAAAGCACTGTTCAACATAATAACAGACACAGTTAAGATGGAATGTGCTTTGATTCTAACAACATACGTCTCTGTAGAACAGTCCAACAGTAGAAAACAAATGGAAAATAGAAAGGCAGGAAATCAGTAGTGTGCTGACAGTAATAATTTTAGTAGGCTAGTTGAAGTTGGTGTACAGTTGAACTGAGTGTGTGTATGTTGGGGGTCAGGCATGGTTCGATGATGGACTTGTATCTTCAGTATCCTCAGTAATGCACAGCACCTCCTGAAACTGTGACAGGACCCTGCTGAAGTGGGATCCTTCCCAGAACACCTTGCCACAGCCGGTGCAGATAAAGAAGAAGGGTATCCTGGGTAGCAGACCTGGGGGTACTGTGTGGAGCTGTAACACAGCTCCCCCAGGGAAGGTGAGGGTCTGGGTGTCCAGGTCTGACAATGGGGCCCAGCGACAATGAGGCGAATACCTTGGGGCTCCTGGAGACAGGAACGGGGCCGTTGTTGGAGCTATAGGGGTTGGCAGAGTGGGAGAGATGGGAGGATCCAGCGAGTCATTCCAGGTCTCACAACCTGATGAAACAGGAATCTGCTGGTGGTTCTGTAAAAATCCTGCAGAGAGCAATAGAAAACTCAGAAACTCAATCAGATAATAAAAAACAGCTTTCTACAGAAAAGGAAAGGGACTGACCTCTTTCCGTCAGCAGTTGTGTCATGTTTTCTCTTGGGAGCTTCAGGTACTGGTCACTGTTACACACCTTGAAACAGAAAAATATATATTTGGAATACATACACATTATATTCACTAAACTTAATGCATCTGTATGGTTTTCACTGCGGTCACGATAATATTAGTTCCGAGAAACTTGTTACTGTGGATACAAAATAAAACATTAAAGCGAAGGTACACTGCACCGATTGTAGGGCTTGTGCTCTCCTGGCGTCAAGTTGAACTCCGATCGTTATCTCATCTCATGTTGTGTTTTATGCACCACAAAATGTTAGGACTAGCGATTCCTCAGGTTGAATTGCTGTACTGCAGTGCCTCTCCTCCTCAGGGACTGCACCAGATTTGCCATTTCTTGCTGTGAAATGATACCCCATTCCTCCACCAAGTCACCTAGAAATTCCCTGATATTTCTGAGGGGAATGGCAGAATACTGACAAAACAAGCAGTATGGCTGGTGATATTGTCATGCTGGAGGGTCATGTCAGAATGAGCCTGCAGGAAGAGTACCACATGAGGATGATGTCTTACCTTTAACGTACAGCATTGAGATTGCCTGAAATGACCACAAGCTCAGTCTGATGATGCTGTGCCACACTGCCCCAGACCATGATGGACCGTCCACCTCCAAATCGATCCCACTCTAGATTACAGGCCTCAGTATAACGCTAATTCAACACAAGTCCCACCATCAGCCCTGGTGATACATAACCGCAACTCGTCAATGAAGAGCAGTTTTGCCAGTAGAGTCTTGTCCAGTAGGTGGGTTTGTGCCTATAGACAACATTGATGCTGGTGATGTCTTCCTACAGGCCCTCAGTCCAGCCTCTCTCAGCCTATTGCGGAAAGTCTGAGCAATGATGGAGGGATTGTGCTTTCCTAGTGTAACTCAGGCAGTTGTAGCGGCCACCCTGTACCCGTCCAGCAGGTGTGATGTTCAGATGTACCGATCTTGTGCAGCAGTTTTAACTCGTGGTCTGCCAATGCGAGGACCATAAGCTGTCCTTCCTGTCTCCCTGTAGCACTGTCTTAGGCATCTCACAGTAGAGATATTACAATTTATTGCTCTTGCCAACATCTGTAGTCCTCATTCCTCCTAACAGCGTGCCTAAGAAACATTCACACAGGTGAGCAGGGACCCTGGTATCTTACTTTTGTTGTTTTTCAGAGTCAGTAGAAAGGTCTCCAGTGTCCTCTGTATGCGTAACTGTGACCTTAATTGCCTACCTTCTCTAAGCTGTTGGTGTCTTAATGAACATTCCACAGTTGCATGTTCATGAATTACTTTGGTCATTGAGCAAGCACGGAAAACATTGTTTAAACCATTTACAATGAAGATCTGTAAAGTTATTTGACTTTTCACAAATTATTATATAATTAGAATAGGATTGCACTCTTTCCCAGTAGCTAGAAATACCACGCCTGACTCACACAAAATTACATCGAGAACAACAGATGTGGACTTTCACTACTATTGAGTTTCGGCAAGTAAGAGACTGTCAGAGAAAAGCGAACTACCATAGTTAACGTAGCACAACAGGTGACTGTCGAAGCCGCACAAAAACGCAAGTCAACACAATTTCCAAATCAACCCTATTATTTAAAACATATTAAAACTCACCATTTACGTTTTCAAAGGAGCACGATCCACCAGTTATTGTGGCTGGAGGACAACATATACATTATTTGCTGGACATCCAAAGCCTTTGTCCTTTCAGGCATCACCACTGCTGTTTTGGCAGATAATTCTTTATGCGACGGAGGCAAGATAACCTGTGTTTGCACATGGCAAAGGTCACTGGCAGGGTCAGTGAAATAAAGATAAGTCTGTGTAAATCGATAAAAGCATCTTTGTAGCAAGAAATTCCATTGTGTCATGCCTGTTTTCCATTCTTTCCAGCAGACGCTAAACCTGATGTAACTCTGCGCTTAGGTTCTCTTCTGTCAATTCCCTAGAACTGGGCCATGAGTTGCAGACATTTCTTGTCTAGGAAAGATGCATTTTTGGGGTTGAGGGCTGAGACTGCGGTTAGGAAAACTCTGCCCTCAGTTGAGAAATGTCTTTTCATTTCCAGTCTGTCAATTACTGGGTAAAAACAATGCATGTGCAGCGCATCTGGGAATGTAACAAGTGTGCACTCAATTGGGGCCTCAACAACAAACTTCTGGAGACTTCGAGGATGCTGTGCCTGTCTCCTTTCGGGTGTCCCACTCTGGCTTACACTGGCTTTGGTTCACAAGTCTACTGCTCTGTCCTGAATTTCCCTCCGCGATGCCTCTGTGCGTTTGTCTGACAATGTAGCTACGATAGAGTCCGCTAAGTCTATTGTGGAAGAAAGCTGAAGACTGGGAGATTGGAGCTGGTCAGACCTTCATTTTATGATCTGGAATAGATCCTCAAAAAGTGAGAAGTGTGACAAACTGTTCATCAATAAGTCCACTGACTCCATTCACAGCTCTGGCCTCAGTTTTCCTCTGTGCATTAGACTGAGACAAGACATCCAGAAGTGTTGCCCATCTTGCAGGCAGTGACTTTCAGGATGGCCAGCAATGCAAAATATTGACATGTCCAAGTGCCGCATCAAGGCATGAATGAAAATAGAATTGGCTGGCACCTACTCTACTCAATGATATTCCATTGTGGGGCTAAGACGATTCTTGGTAAGTCTGTAGCCTAACAAATTCATATCCTGCCGATGCCCCTGCCTTTCAGCCACATATTCGAGACCTCTTGAGAAAAGCTAGAAACAAGACAAAATTGTGGTGTATAAACTTCACACGACCTCTTAAGATTTTGCACAAAAAGTTTTCGAAAGATCCCACCTGGGGCTTTGCAAATGTAAATGCAATTGTTTAGGAACATCTCAAGAAATGTGTATCGAGGGGAAATTCTTCACGTGTACGTCAATGGGCTGGTCTGTTTCTGTGTGAAGTGTTCATGCACCCAGCTCAAGATGTCTCAAAGAATTAGCATATTTCATCTGACCAATAAAAGAAGTGTTTGTAATACAAAAAAAATAAAGAAAAAGTCAACCTTCAAATAATTATGTTCAGTTATGCACTCAATACTTGGTCAGGAATCCTTTTGCAGAAATGACTGCTTCAATGCGGCGTGGCATGGAGGCAATCAGCCTGTAGCACTGCTGAGGTGTGATGGAGGCCCAGGATGCTTCGATAGCGGCCTTAAGCTCATCCAGAGTGTAGGGTCTTGCGTCTCTCAACTTCCTCTTCACAATATCCCACAGATTCCCTATGGGGTTCAGGTCAGAAGAGTTGGCAGGCCAATTGAGCACAGTAATACCATGGTCAGTAAACCATTTACCAGTGGTTTTGGCACTGTGAGCAGGTGCCAGGTCATGCTGAAAAATGAAATCTTCATCTCCATGAAGCTTTTCAGCAGATGGAAGCATGAAATGCTCCAAAATCTCCTGATAGCTAGCTATATTGACCCTGCCCTTGATAAAACACAGTGGACCAACACCAACAGCTGACATGGCACCCCAGAGCATCACTGACTGTGGGTACTTGACACTGGACTTCAGGCATTTTGGCATTTCCTTCACCCCAGTATTCCTCTAGACTCTGGCACCTTGATTTCTGAATGACATGCAAAATTTGTTGTTGTTTTGTTGTGCTACTTCTCTGTAGCCCAGGTCAGGCGCTTCTGCCGCTGTTTCTGGTTCAAAAGTGGCTTGAGCTGGGGAATGCGGCACCTGTAGCCCATTTTCTGCACACGCCTGTGCACGGTGGCTCTGGATGTTTGTACTCCAGACTCAGTCCACTGCTTCCGCAGGTCATCCAAGGTCTGGAATCGGTCCTTCTCCACAATCTTCCTCAGGGTCCGGTCACCTCTTGTCGCTGTGCAGCGTTTTTTGCCACACTTTTTTTTTCCTTCCCACAGACTTCCCTCTGAGGTGCCTTGATATAGCACTCTGGGAAAAGCCTATTTGTTCAGAAATTTCTTTCTGTGTCTTAACCTCTTGCTTGAGGGTGTCAATGATGGCCTTCTGGACAGCAGTCAGGTCGGCAGTCTTACCCATGATTGCGGTTTTGAGTAATGAAACAGGCTGGGAGTTTTTAAAAGCCTCAGGAATCTTTTGCAGGTGTTTCAGAGTTAATTAGTTGATTCAGATGATTAGGTTAATAGCTCGTTTAGAGACCCTTTTCATGATATGCTAATTCTTTGAGATAGGAATTTGGGCTTTCATGAGCTGTATGCCAAAATCATCAGTATTAAAACAATAAATGACCTGAAATATTTCAGTTGGTGTGCAATGAATCGAAAATATATGAAAGTTTAATTTTTATCATTACATTATGGAAAATAATGAACTTTATCACAATATGCTAATTTCTTGAGAAGGACCTGTATGTGGCTGAAAACTATCATAATATAAATGCAGCCTAATTCCCAAAGCTAGACTCTCTCTCACTTTCTCTCTGGGACAGAGAGGAACTGAGGCGACTATGTTCACGCCTGCCTAGAATTTGCACTTCCATGATGCTTTGGTACTCCTTAGAATGACTGTTTGAAATGTCCTCATCTGAAGCCCCCCTGGCAGCATGCTGGTGCTAAAAGCCTCGTCTATTCACCTGAACTCCACCCCCGTAAACAAAACACCACTTAAAGAGATGTCTGTAAATGCACTGACAACTCAAAGCAGAGAGAGCCGGGGAACATTAATTAGTGCACAATTTAGAGAAACGGTTTGGAATTTGCTTAGGGAGAGATCAGAATTTAAACATAAGACACAAATCGAAACGAGGTAGGGTCATGTATTTTTTATGTTAGTCTTGGGGAGGGTTTAGTATGGTTTTTATTTTGTCCTGGTTAGGGTCACGTCCTTTTACAATCAGAGACATTTCAATATCTGTCAGTTGTTTGAAATAACATATTGACTTGCTGAACAAAGTGTATTTCTATATAATGTAAACAAGTAAATAGTTAATCTAAGCTAAAATACAAGATTGTATGTTTAAAGCCGCGTAATCATTTATGAGTTGTGATGGTGTAGTTATTTAAGCACTCGTCTATGATGCAATAGATTGCGAGATCAAAACAGTTTTCTGCTAGCAGGCCTATGTCCATTTTTTAACAGTGATATAATTCATTGGTCATTCATAAATATGCAAACCATACATGCCACTATTTAACACGCATGGGTCAAGTTATAGTTGTATTTTCTTAAGTATTTATGTAAACTGCTCAAAAACATTAAGGGAACACGCAATAATCACAGAATAACACTAAGTCAATTAAACTTCTGGGATATCATTTCTATCCAGTTAGGAAGCACAAGCAATTGTGAATCAATGTAATCTGTTTCGATGCAAACTAAATTGAAAACAGGTGCACTGGAGGCAACAGCCTGACAACCATGAAAAAGGGAATGGTTTTGCAGGTGGTGGCCACAGACAATTGCTATCTCCTTATCCTTCCAGACTCATTCTTCTTTAGTTTTGCATTTTGGTAGTGTCATCGTCACTACTGGTGTCATGAGGCGGTTCCTGCAGCCCATTCAGGTAACACAGGTAGTCCAGCTACTCCAGGATGCCACATCCATACGTGCCTTCGCAACAAGGTTTGCTGTGTCTTCCAGTACAGGCTCAAGAGCATACCAAAGAGATACCTAGACAGCTGTTACACAAGACTTGGACAGGGCTGTAAAAGTGCATCAACTCAGCAGCAAGACCGTTAACGGCTCCTTTGTTTTTTTATTTATTAATTTTTATTATTGTTTCTTTCTCCACTCCCAATTGGTCTTGTCCAATTTCCACCGACTCTGCCTTGTCGGCAGCTCTGCAACACTTTGGACAGATATTGGATGGTGAGTGTGTTCACATGGTTTTTCCAATATGACAGAGATGGACGATTCTGTTCCGACTGCTCATTCAACACATATACTTGTGTGATGTCATTTTACAGGCACCCAATGTGCACACAAGCAGACACTAGAAAACAACGTGGCAAGATTGATAGTTCAAATTATTTATGCCAAATCCTGAGCAGGACTATGCCAATTTGTGCTGCCTCATGCAGGAGGTCAGAGTAAAGTCGGAGAACCGATAATCAGCCTCAAACCACTGACTATCAGGACATTGCTTGTCCTGCAATGCAGCAACTTAACCCAAGTATAGACTACAGATTTTAGCACTCGTTTAGCCATCCCAGACACATTTTTTATAGTCTGCAACAAAACTCCCAGATCAGAGCCAAATCACTGCTTGCTCCCGTCACTGACGATTGATAAGTATGAGCAGTTCAGAGTTGCATCTTTGCAAGTCTTTCAGTTGTCCCATAGCCAACTATGCCATGCAAACCTCGGTATCTGCTCCTTTGTGTGAGGAGGAAAAGGAGGAGCACTGCCGGAGCCCTACTAAATGACCTCCAATGGGCTACGGGTGGCATGTTTCTGACCAAACTGTCAGAAACAGTCTCCTTGAGGGTGGCCTGAGGGCCCAATGTCCATTACAAAAGTGGTATTGTGGGGAGTCCGGGTGGCATAGTGGGCTAAGTCGCTGCATTGCAGGACAGTGTATGTCAGTGGTTCGAGCCTGACTATGGGTTCCCTAACTTTCCCCCAGACCTCCTACACGAGGCAGCGCAAATTTGCAAAGTGCTGCTTGGGATTTGGTTTAGATAAATCAGATTACCGGTATGGCAATTGTGGTCAGATTGGGTGCCTGTAAATTCAACCAAGCTCTTTTGCAACCACAGGGCGAGCATCCGGTTTGGCAATGTGACGCAAATGAGGAAGTGCCTTAAACCTGCATTCTATCTGAATTCCAGCTGGGGGCGATACGTCTGGTTGCAAAAGAGCTCAGTTTCTGTAATAGTCTATGAGAATGAGAGACACTTCTCACTTTATTACCTCTGTAAACATTTTCATAATGAGTTATATGGTCACAATCACTAGATTTAAGCCTTCTGCAATATATATTGATATACATTTTTTTTTACTATGTCTCATTGATTTTAAAATTGGCGATAAAGCAAACGGGCATTTAGGGCGTGGCAATGGCGTTCGGTTGTAAGACAAGGCACTCAAAGGAGTTGGCAGTTCAGATTTTCCGGTAAGTAACATTACATTTTGTTTTACATTTTGTTTAAATAATGTTTTTCATTACCATCCCAATTAATATCAGTTAGCCAGGTAGATTACTCCTCCCTCTTGTCTAAAATCATCACATCTGCAACCAAGATGTCTGTGCCCGTAACGGCAAATTCGATGACCCAAATCCGATCTTTACAAATCAATGGGTGATGTCACACATGTAACATCTAGTGATATACAACCTGTTTGCAACCACACGTCGCCCCCAGCTGGAATTCAGATGGAATGCAGGTTTAAGGCATTTACGCATTTGCGTCACTTTGCCAAACCGGATGCTCGCCCTGTGGTTCGTTCAGAAACACTATATTATACTAGCAACACAAACGCTGATTTATTTTTTCAAAATAATAGCGCTCATTCCAATGATCATTGTAAAGGTTTTACAACGATTATTTCATGCATTGGAATGAGCGCTGTTATATTGAAAAAAGAAATCTGCGTTTGTGTTGCTAGCATAATATAGTCTTGCTGAAAGAATGTAATCAGCGCTAAGGTAACCTGAATGCAGCGGAAAGGCTGACTGCAGCTTGCTTTTCAGTATTATAGGGCAAAGTGATTCTCACTAGTTTTTTGTGAATGGGAGTAAAATACATTCGTCGTCACTGCCATTTTGAAAGTGGCTCAGAGTTTTGCACTTTTTGTATTCTACAATTTGTCCTTTTAGACATTATTTTGGAGTTTCTTTCAAGTTGGGCAATTACCTGTAATACACAGAATGTATGACATGATTGTATGGATTACATCATCTTTTTATGTGAACCTAAAGCTGTTCTCTGTCACTAGCAATGTAGACTCTAAGTCTAGTTAAAATTGGACGTGGGTGCAAAACAGGTGCTAACCACTGGCTGTCGGAATGAAGAAATCTCTCTCACGCCCTCGGTATTCTACCTAGATGTATAATGGATCAGACACACACGCACACACATACTGCATCAGCCAGGAAAACAGGGCCTATTTACTCAGCTCAAAGTTTCCCATGGTTGAGCAAGTCACAACCTGCACCAGTCAGTCTCCCAGCTTATCCAAGTACTCAACACACGTTTTGTTCGTTCCATCCATGATTGTCACACAAACACACCATTTTCACACAAATACAGACACAGACAGACACACTGTTCTCACAGAAATGTAGACACACCATCCCTACCGTACAATTCTCTCTTTTTCCTTCTCGTCTCTTGCACACATAAACACACTCATTCACAACTCTCACAGAGTCTGAGAAACTAATCTTCTAGACCAAGGAGTAAATATCACTAAATGCCATATTGATGTTAAAATGTAATGTTTCAAAAATATGACTTTGTCAAAGTCATATACAGTTCCCTTCAGTATTACAGAGAATTTTCCTTCTTTAATCAAAAATGTAGGATTTTAAAACAAATAGTTATGTGGTAGCATCATACATTTCTCAGCGTATACTAGAGGGCATTTATGTACACACGGTTTCTCTTAGAAACAACACTTTTTACACATACTACCCCTATTTCAGAGCACCAAATCAGTTGGAACACACTGACATTTTCCAAATACAGCACTTATGTTTAGTATTTGGTTCCATATACTTTAAATGTAGTAATGCATTTAACAACAGCTAGCCAATGGGTGTATTTTATGTTTGGCCATCTTCTGTTGGTTGTTTTTAAGTGTTTTTGCTTAATCTATATCAATTGGATTAAAGTCTGGAGATTGACTTGGCCGGTCAAGAACATTCTTTATTTTAGACCTGAAACCTCCCTAGTTGCTATGGGAGAACATTTAGTCATTGTCTTGCTGTTTGATGAATCAAAATCTAATGACTGCCATCAGCAGTTACATCCGTTACCTGAGCCAGTTCTAGAGGGAACCATATATGCCCAAGGAAAAACACCCCCTCAAACATATTTCACACATTAGGTGGTATGCTGTGGATCCCGGGCAGTTCCGTTTTCTCAGTATGCTGTCCTCTGGTCCTTACACTGTTACATTTTAATATTTGATTCTTCTGTCTGCAAGGCTCCTTTATGTACATACATTTTTATATTTGATTCTTCTGTCTGCAAGGCTCCTTTATGTACATACATTTT
>JACXGM010003385.1:0-11905 GCA_016801145.1 Umbra pygmaea
GCGAGAGAGGGGGGGGGGGAGATGAGAGATGGGTTAATAAACAACAGATTAACAGAAGCATTTACTATTAATTACTGAGATATTCTACCAGGTCTACAACGTGCTCTAATTTCATTTTTGGAAGCATAATCACAAATCATGCCCATGCAACACAAAACACGACTACTATTTAGATATAGGTAGAAAAAGTGCCAAACCCCTGTAAGATGTGACAAACGAAACCTGTGGTGGCTCATCTCAGAATCTACAGTCATCTAAACACAAAAAGGTACCCATACAGACTCAGTGAAATCTATAACAAATGGCAACAGTTGTGCCAATCAGTCATAGCTAAATCTGCATGAAACATATCTTTGTTTAATGTATACTGTCTGTAATTTTTTTAAGTATTGACTGACAGATTCTACAGCTCCTTGGTCATATCTCAATCAACATGATCTTTTTTTACACCTTAAGGACGTAAAGTGAGTGGTGTACACTGACCTGTCTCTGCAGCTGGGGCTGCATCATGGGAGGGTACTGCTGGCCGTTGGGCATGCGTGACTGGGTACTGGGGCTGGGCATGCGGCCCTGTCCCGGGGCCATGCGCAGGTGGTGGGGGGGGTACATGTGGGGACCGCCATTCATGGGGCCCCTCTGCAGGGCCTGCATGCTTATGAGACGAGGGGGCTGGGAAGACAACATTTTCGTTAAAAAATATATATTTTAAAATCAGCAAAAAAAAGAAATATCCTCTCACTTTCAACTGCTGATATTTTCAGCAAACTTAACATGGGTAAATATTTGTATGAACATAAAAAGATTCAACAACTAAGACATGAACTGAACAAGTTCCACAGACACGTATCTAACAGAAATTGAATAGTGTCCCTGAACAAAGGGGGATCTAAATCAAAAGTAACAGTTAATATTGGGTGTGGACACCAGCTCTATTAAGTACTGCAGTGCATCTTCTCCTCATGGACTGCACCAAATTTGCCAGGTTTTGCCCTAAGATGCTACCCCACTCTTCCACCAAGGCACCTGCAAGTTCCCGGACATATCCCGCGGAATGGCCCTAGCCCTCACCCTCCAATCCAACAGATCCCAGATGTGCTCAATAGGGTTGCAATCCGGGCGCCTTGCTGGTCATGACAGAACATTGACATTGATGTCTTGCAAGAAATCATGCACAGAACAAGCAGTATGGCTGGTGGCAGGAGGGTACCACACAAGAGGAGGATGTCCTCCCTGTAAAGCACAGCATTGAGATGGCCTGTAATGACAACAAGCTCAGTCCGATGATGCTGTGACACCACCAAGACCATGCACTAATTTCTACGAAAATAAATGCAAGTCCGTCCATCACCCCTGGTGAGACAAAACCGTGACTCATCAGTGAAGAGTACTTTTTGCCAGTCCTGTCTGGTCCAGCGAAGGTGGGTTTGTGCCCATAGGCAATGATGTTGCCGGGTGTGTCAGGTGAGGACCTGCCTTACAACAGGTCTACAGGCCCTCAGTCCAGCCTCTCTGAGCCTATTGCGGACAGACTGAATGCTGATGGAGGGATTGTGCGTTCCTGGCATAACACAGGCAATTGTGGTTGCCATGTGTGATGTTCGGATGTACCGATCCTTTGCAGGTGTTACACTTGGTCTGCCACTGCGAAGACGATCAGCTGTCCTTCCTGTAGCACTTTCTTAGGCATCTCACAGTACAGATATTACAGTTTATTGTCCTGGCCACATCTGCAGTCCTCATGCCTCCTTGCAGCATGACTAAGGCACATTCACGCAGATGAGCAGGGACATTTTTATTTTTGGTGTTTTTCAGAGTCAGTAGATTCACTTAAGTGTCCTAAGTTTTCATAAACTTAATTGCCCACAGTCTGTAAGCCGTTTTTGTCTTATTGACCGTTCCACAAGTGCATGTTTATAATGTTTTTAGGTTCATTGAACAATGAAGATCTGTAAAGTAATTTGGTTTTTTATGAATTGTTTAAAATACAGTGTCCTGAAACGGGGACATTTCATTTTTGCTGAGTTTAACTGCGCTATGAAAAAAAAACGCTTTAACGTGACAAATGTCCTCAATCGATCTGTGATCTCAAAAAGAGTTTAAACTAAAAAACAAAACCAGAGATGCACCGAAATGAAAATTCTTGGCCGAAACCGAAGAAGAGGAAACCAAGGCCGAAAACCAAAAACCAAAACAGAGAAAGAAATTATGACAGTATATATCCATTAATTGTGTGGCGGACTGGGAAAACCCTTGACTATCTGGGCTGAATACATCTTTGGAAACTACAAACTCTCCTTAAAGCAAATCTGTTTGAATCACTCTATAACTTTATCACAAGGGAAGTTACATCATTTTAAATTTGACATGCATCAAAAAGTGTTAAGGGGAACTGCATTCAAAGATTCCATTCTGTTTCATTCTAATTCTATTGTGATGCATGAGGTTCACACAACTCGACTGTTTCAAACAGATTATTTATCTATTAACTATTTTTTTAAACATTACCTGCAGATATTGGTTGCATTCAATTAAAATAATTATGCTAAAAAATTAATATATTTAAATTTATTGAAGTGTCCAACATTTTTTAATTTCATTGCGATTACCGACGGTTAACAAAAGAGATGAAAATACTTCATCAGTTTCAAGACAGGATATCTAGCTCATCCTGTAAAAATCGTTTTCACTCCAATTACTAATGTATAGCCTAAAACATTTTAATATATTAGCCTAATTTAGCAAGTTTAGTACAGTTGTGTGCTATCGTACATGTTTTATCCTCTACATTGGAGATATGAAGAGCATCGCCAATGTGGAATTGGCTGTCAATTGATTCGTACAGTAAATGACTACTTGTGTAGTAATATATTAATACAGCTAAATCAGCTGTTGGCAACAGTGACCATATTAATGACATCTAAACTGTCAACAACCTACTCTCTTATCTATTCGTTGTTGCTTGACAAAACTTCAAGTTCAAACAGCAGCGCAAAGAAGGGGAAAATGTGAGGAGGGGGCTACTACTCTCGGAATCAGAGCCTCTCGCTTCCAATTAAAGACGGATACAAGTTACAGGATATCCATTGCTGCTTAAAATCAAACCTTTATGACATTACTGCAATGATTTTTATATATTTTTATCATAGCCTATTCTCATAACTTGCCAGCTAAAACTGATAAGCACCTTCGCAGCACTGGCTCTTCTAAAAATGGGACTGTATTTGGATGTAGCGTAATTGGAAAGAAATCCTTTTGTTCATGATCACGGTGTGAATGTAAATGTCAGTTTAAAATACAAGGCTAGATTAATAACTTTTAACAAGTTATTTTTAAGTTAAATACAGGCTGACTTCACTGATCGGTTGTTTGTGTCTGTCTGCTGCAGCACTCAAAAGCAGGTGACGTAAGAAGCTTTCGATTTGACAAAGCTTAAATCTGGCTAGCTAACATGTCCAAAAACCACTGAAATTAACTGTTTTTCACAAGTAATCATTGTTATGTTGTACATTACCATGAAGTTAAGGGTGTACCCTATACAAAACGTAAAAAAACATCAATTTTGACAGGGAAAACATTTTCAATCTTTTTGGCCTATAGCCAACAATGAGTGAATGCGACATCAGACGGGTTCTTTCTTGCAGTCCGCCACACAATTATACAATCTATGCTTCAGACAAGCCCGTGCAGGTCACGGTTTCTGTTTGCATCATCACAACATTTCGGCCGCATTGTTTCGGTGATAAAAGTATTTCGGCCGAAAACCAAAAATGCACTTTTGGGTCATTTTCGGCCGAAACTTTTCGGTGGCCGAATATTCGGTGCATCCCTAAACAAAACAATAGGTAGGTAAATGCTGTTTATATCTCACAAAGTGGAAATAAAAGTTGAGTAAAAGAAATCACTGTACTTTCAATACATTTTCCTGCAATAAGCGGGTAACAGTTTGGGCAAAATGAAAACAGTGGGTTAATTCATGCTTGTGTATGTTTACCCTATAGCTGCTATTAATTAAAAACATCAGAACCTCCAGTTCTCCTACCTGCTGTACCATCTGAGGGCCACCTTGTCTAGGGTGCTGGGACATTACGGAGGCCATGCGCATCTGCTCCTGGATCCTCTGTTGATGCTGCTGCTGCTGCTGTTGTTGTTGTTGTTGTTGCTGCTGCTGCTGTTGTTGATGCTGCTGCTGTTGTTGTTTCTGCTGGGCAAAGGCTTGCTGCTGCATGTGCTGCAACCGGAGCTGGGCGAGGTTGATCTGTCCCGGGTGTTTTCCATGCCCCGGGTGTCCGTGGCCCGGAGATATCGGCCCCACCATTATGTTTGGAGGGTGTGGAGCCTGGGGCATTTTTTCAATCACCAGGTTCCCTACAGTGGGAGGGGAAAACATCAGAGGCTAAGAGTAAATGACTGAGTGTATTAGGATTCTTCTGGATTTTGCGGTTCAAATGATTTCCTTTCGTACCATAATGCAATGGATATAAGCAGAAATGGTTGGCACAAAATATAAGGTAAGTGGATCCACATTTTTAGTCAAAGTATTACTCTGGATGCAGCTTATGAGCATGTGCTTTGCTGTAGACTCTTCTATGCAGCTCGCGTTTTTTTAAATACACTATGCTTTTGAGTTTTGGCCAAATAGCTCAATCTTGGGCTTATATACCATAGATCACGGGTGTTAAACCGGTTCCATGAAGGGCCTATTATATACTGGATTTTGGTCTTTCCCTTCAATTAGTGACCAATTATGACTTAGACTGCCAGGTAAGCAGAGATCCTAATCAAATGTGAACTAATAAATCAGTCAGGTACAAGGTATGTACAGTGATACATATACATATATATAGTTGAGCATTCAATAATATATCTTAGTTAACTAACAACAAGGTATGAGCCTGTTTGACACCTGACACTAGATGGTCACTCTTATGCTTTTTCCAGTTATTAAATGGTACTTTGAGTCAAAGCATCTTTCTTGTACCCTCAAATAAATGCACTTGTCCTACTTCTGTAGAATACTCTTTAGTCTTCGTTTCCTTTCATAGTCTGACCAATGATCTTTCAACAGTTTATCAGAAAATCTCACAGCCACATAGGAGGCCAGTGCTTTTCAGCCTATTACACATGTTGTTGTTAGGCTACAAACTGGAACAAATTAATGTAATATGGATTCTCTTGTCAATCACACCGAACTCACAACACAAAAAATGTGCAAAATATTGAGACACAAAAGGTCATTTATTAAATAGAGGATTGATGTAGACCCTGTCTACAACTTTTCCAGACCTTGCGCACAGACCTGAATTAAAAGCTACTTGGTCCTCCTGGTGTGATTGTTTGAAGATGCTCTTTATTATTCTTTAAGGTCTACCAGAAATAGGTAAACGTATTCCAAGATCATGTGGACTATATTCAACCACTTATGATGGCAATTGGCACCACCACAGCTTATACAAGTTTCAACAAATAAAAACATACAATAAAAATTTGGTAATTTTGCTTCCACATTGAACAAACATGAATAAAGAAAACCAGTGTCTTCAAAGAAAATACACAGTATTAGGGCTGGGCGATATGGCTGAAAACTATCACGATTGAAGTGTTTCATATCGGTCGATATCGATAATTATTGATCAGGGTGTCTGCAGGTTTGATGACATAAATTCAAGACTTTTTTACTGCCACTCGAAATGCTTTTTAAGACCAATACCGCAGTAAATGCACAATAAAATAACGAAACATACCTGTGATTGGTCAAGAATTTAATTATGCACACTGGCAGAGGATTGTCCTATTTTCTTCAAACTACCAATAGTAGGCAGGAAGATTGGTTTTGCCTTAATAGGCCAATGTTAACTTATATGGCGACTTGAGTCGTTAAGCAGTATACTGTGACTACCTATGTGGTTGGTTCCCGTTCTCTGCTATGTTTTGCAACTCTTGGATGAAGGGTTGATGTTGACCGTATATCATGTTAGGGGAAAAAAACTACATTTTCTCACTTAGCTGCGCACTGACCGGTTTTTAGATGTCGGGAGCGAGAGTTGCGCAGTCTCTTACGTTGTAATGCGCTGTCTGACTGAGGGTGACCAGTGCAGTACTTCATTTGAATTTTTGGATTTGATTAGAAAGCAATGACTTTTAATTATATTTGCAAATAAGTTATTTATTTTCATTATATTAAGGAGAACTTCTAAATGCGTTAATCTTATCTTCTATTTTGCCTGCAGCATTTTTACGTGCGCATGACAGACTGTGCATACCGGTAATTATGTCTGCTCACAGTGTGACTCCAGCTTCGTACCTGGAGCTGTGTACGGCTTGTAACCACAGCGGAAATCACTGTGCTCTAGCCATGTCTCGTTAAAAGTACACTTTGCCATTCTCCACATGTATGCCTAGCCGAACTTTAACAAACTCTGAGGAGACACAAATGTATTTCGCGGGCAGGTATTGTATTGCATGTTTCACAGGATTTGCAGTTTTATCACTGCATACGTATCAACATCAGTATCCCCAGAAAGAACTACACCACACAGAATCAACGTGCTGAGGGCAGCTTTCTGCCGGTTTGTTACTGTTGCAACTTAAAAAATGTCAGTGTGCAACGCAAAATGTACTTTTGTTCCTAATTAACATTGACAATATTCATGACTTCGCTTTGTAGGCTACGACTCGATATTTTCTCTTTCTGCGGCCAGCGTTTCTTGAAATGAACAAGGGTAGAGCCATTTTTAAGACCTGACTAAATGAAATTTCAGACCTCGAATGAAAATCTGGCAATTTTTAAGATGTTTTAAGGCCTTAAATTTAACGTTCAGAATTTCAGACTTTTTAAGACCCCGCGGGAACCCCGTTGATCTGTTTTATGACCTATTTAAAATAAGGAGCAGGAAAAAAATATTACATTTAAAAAAAATATATTTTAAATTTATCCTTCCAGTGATTATAATCCCCTCAGTTATAAAGGCAGAAATGTCAACACAACCATGGAAAACACTCAAATAATTCAAATGTAAACATAAGTCTAAAATCACAATGAACACTTTTTAACAATTATCTGTTACACTATGGTGCATAATTAGAGTACTTAAGAAATGCTTAATAAAGTGTAATAAAATAGTGCAAAGTGTTAAATATAAACAGAGAAACCTGAGACATGAGAAGGTGGGGAAAACAGGTTTGTAGTATTACCAGTCTTGGTGGGGACGACGGTTTTGCATAATTTGCAGACGACATTGGTCTGACTACGGTCAGACTTTAAAAAAAACAAAAAACTGCCCTACTGGCGAGCTGACTTTTCCTGTTTTATCAACAATTTCCTCGCTTGCTGCGGCACTATTTTTCCACTTATCAGTTTCAGTTACTAAAGAATCCAACACGACTCACAAGACCAGTAGTCCTCAAACCCTTCCACGGAGGGCCTAGTGTAGGCAGGTTTTTGCTTTTACCTTGTACAAGGCTGATGGAGTAGCTCACTTATTGGTTCTCCCCACACCTGGCAGTCTAGGTCCTAATTATGCTCTAATTGAAGGGAAAGACCAAAAACCAGCATACACTAGGCCCTCGATGGAAGGGTTTGAGGACCACTGCACGAGACAATAATATTGCGCAACCAAACTTGATACTGTTAAATGATTGGCTGTTAGCGTGTCACTCGCTACATTGCTATGTTATCAGAGAGTTAGTGCCTTTGTTTATGCAATCAAAATGGCTTCGCAACCGCTGGTTATCTTCCGACGAAGCAAAGGAGAATCAAACGCATTTTTTATTGATATTGATTACATGTCTATCGCGAGACATATCGTTATCGATTTATCGCCCAGCCCTACACAGTATACATATTTTAGAATGCTCAACTATACATCTTAGTTAACTAACAACCTAGTAAAGAGGATCAAACCTAGTATATCCAAAATATCATCCAAATCAGAGGCAGGTCCTCTCACCTAGATTTACCACGTTCTTAGCCCAGAAGGTGGGATCACAAAAGAAGCGAACAGCCCCGTTGGCCTGAGGCACTGGCTCCACTCCAGCCTTTATGACTTTGCGAAGCTGGTAGATGATCTGGAGAAAGAAAACGATATTGAAAAGTAACTGACTTGTCGATATAATATACAACATAATGGCATGATCATATTCAATCTTTTTCTCCACTGGCATTATGCAGTTTCTATGAGATTACCCTGGTAAGAAACCCTGGTCATTTCATGTCATTTTCTTTGAGAGAAAAACTGGGAGATTGTCAGGTCAATATTAAACCCTAGCGAGTGTTCCTTACCAGCCTCTTGCTGTAAAGAAGGGCCGTGCTGCTGCCGCTGCTCAGGGCAGAATGTGTGAAGTTGAGCACGTGAAGAATCTGTCTGGCCAAGTTGGCGATGTCTGTCTGCTGGGAATACAGCTTCATGCTCCTCTCTTTAGTGACACTCTGGAGGACCACGGAATAAATGTTAGAGGAAACTTTACATGCTTCCAATATGGAACTAGGATAAGCTAACAAATTTGTATTACATTATAATTCCTGTATCAAAGTAAATACTGAAAATAAGATTTACATCAATTGGCAAAATAGGAGACAGATTAAATATTTATTGATGAGTATTCATACTCTATATACTGTATAGTCTTAGATATTTAAAAAAACACTGATGGTCGGTTTCCCTAAAACTGGTACTGGGACAAAAGAAAATGAGTTCTGAGCGTATAAACAATTCAAATATGGGCTTACCTCAAGCTGCTGCAGTAAACACTTGCCCTTCTTGTTGATTTCATTGATAAGAGTGAACACAGCTATTTTAATCTCGTGCTCCACCTTTTTATGGGTCTCAGTTACTTCCTTTATCCTGCATAGAAACGGGTACACATACAAACACTCAAATTAGAGGCACAATATTTAAAAAAAAACTTTGACACAGCTCTTTTCATTTAGACCTGACATTTCTACAAAAAAACAACCTTAATGATAAAAGCAAATAAAAAAAACATTAGGGGCGCCAAACTTGAATGGCTTAAATAGTTCAACTTTCGTCCACTATCCCTTGAGGAATGACAAGAGACCAAACTGTCTCACCTCCTGTACTATGATCATGACTGAGCATCTCATGGGACAGTAATACACACACGCACGCACGCACTCACACAGGTACGCACGCACTCACACAGGTACGCACGCACTCACACACGTACGCACGCACTCACACACGTACGCACGCACTCACACACGTACGCACGCACTCACACACGTACGCACGCACTCACACACGTACGCACGCACTCACACACGTACGCACGCACTCACACACACACGTACGCACGCACTCACGCACGCACAGACCGGCAGAGAAGGGTCCTTTCTTTCAAAATTCCAATTATTTGTGTGTCCATGCTAAATGTGAGGACTCCTGCAAAACAGGCCTCAAATTGATCTCATCACCCTACTACTTCACCATGGAACTCTTTAGTCAGTACATCTGTGGACAATTTACACATTTACCAACTAGACTTCCGCAATATAACTCACAAGGGACCGATATGCACACAAGGATTCGCTGGAGAGTGAACTACCAAGGTAGAAGTGTGACTTGTCTTTCCTTTATCCCATGCAACCCTGCCGATTAGCTTTGCCTTGTGCTGGAGCTCCAGTCAAAGCCGGAAAAGCCGTGGATATAATCAAACAAATTGATTCAAGCTCACTCAATATGGATTGATGCTTTAAATTGCATGTTATGAACAGTATTTATGTATTTACAGTTAAGCAGACCTCATACACTAATTGTACATTTACTTACATCTACCTCTTTCAATTTTGACTGTATTTTCTTTCTTCCTTACTCTACAATCTGTGTAATTCTTGTGTATTTTTATTCATGTGTAACTATGTCTGTACTTGCACCTTTTTGCTTTATCTTGGCCAGGTCGCCGTTTTAAATGAGAAATTGTTCTCAACGTGCCCACCTGGTTAAATAAAGGTTAAATAAAAATAAATAAAAATATTTGATTAACCCTTTATTAGAGGCCTAATATATGAGAAGCCTTACCATACATGTATGAATTTGGTTAACACTTGTAAGTGACAGAATGGCTCGTTTACCTAGGATCCAGGGCCCATCAGGGTTCATTGAGCTGCTACAAGGGATCTTTGGAAAGATCTCAAGAGTGTTCATTTTGCCAAATTATAATTGAAGAAAAAATGGAGACTCAAATAATTAGGGCTTTGGAAAAAGATGTTTTTGCTTAATTGTTGTTATTTCACCTTTATTTAACCGGGTAGGCTGATTGAGGACAGATTCTCATTTGAAACGTTGACTTGGCCAAGATAAATGGTGCATCAAAGGCACAAATGAAGTACACAGAAGTACAAAATACAGAATACAGGATGCTCAAGAGTATACGGTAGGAATTATATTTACAGTTTATGCAAATGAGGTATAAATTCAAGCGGTACATCAATTAATATTGAAAGTGGCACAACAGTAACAATGGAGTAGGTAACACTTAACATTACTGTGCAAAGGATAATACACACTTTTGGGCATGACCAAGACAGAGGGGCATAAATGCCCAAAGTGCGAATGAGGGAGGAGAGTCAACACGTACAGAGGTCAAACAGTAACTCTGAAATTAGTTATTTAAAGGCAGTGGGTGGAATGGCAGATATTTTTGTAGTTCCAGTTGAGAACTGACAGTAGTGGCTGAAAGGACGTGGGCTTTTGGGGTGACCAGAGAGAACTTAGGTAAAGTGTGGTTTTGCCTAGTAAGGCTCTTAGATGAGTTGATCCCAGTGAGTTAGGCAGCGAGTGTGTAACGAGGGCCAGCCAACTAGTGCATAGAGGTTGCTGTGTTTGGTGTTATATGGGGCATTGGTGACAAAATGGATGGCGATGTGGTAGACCAGTGGTTCTCAACTCCGGTCCTGGGCACCCACTGCCCTGCATGTTTTGCTTCACTACTGAGGCTACCAGGTATTTATGAGCGTAGAAGTAGGAGTTTGAGCAGGGAGACATCTAAAACATGCAGGGGAGTGGGTCCCCAGGAACGGAGTTGAGAACCACTGTGGTAGACTACATCTAATTCTATCAGGAGGGAGTTAAGAGGCTGTTCTGTAATTGACATGGACAGATACATTTTGTGAAAGTACAGATTCGGACTCAGAGCTTAAAATGGTATATCAAGCACTGTATTTGAAGAAACAATTAGAAACATTTGATGCTTTAAATGTTGAAAGAATTGAAAGTTTTGTCAGGTTGAGAGTGGATCTCAATACTGTAGCTTACAATATATTTGTGTTTACCATATTTAGAACATATGCTGAATTGGAGATCTAATTTATCTGGCTATGCACAGATTTAAATTCTGTATACATATACAGTTTACCAAAGTAAGCAAAATATTTTATATTTGGGTATCCAACATTAGTAATTAATCTCTCAACTCTCTGTGTACCCCAGAGCTGTTGCGAGAATGAATTTAAAAACAATGACACACCGTGGCTTCAGATTTTTACTAGGCTGTGTAAAGTACTTTTTCTTTCATATTTACAAAATATACAGTTTTTTTATTCAGAAGATCATACATGCAAACTCAAGATTGTTGAAAAAGATGACACCTACGTAATAGTGGTCACGAGTTCGAACATAACCACAGCTTTTCTGACATTACCCGGAGCTCCAGCACAAGACAGTGCAAATAAGCTATGTTGCTCGCGATAAGAGATAGACAAGTCAGACTATTACCTTTTTAATTCACTCTGCAGCAAATCGTTGTGTGCAGATCGGGCACCTGTGAGTTCTGTCACAAAAGTCTAGTTGGCAAATGTGTAAATCTTCCACAAATGTACTGACTAGAAAGATCCATGGTGATGTAGCAGAGTGATAAGAATCACCCTTCACCATCATTAAAGAAGTTGCGG
>JACXGM010003385.1:12005-42174 GCA_016801145.1 Umbra pygmaea
AGGGGGAATACGACATCACATACAAGGCAGGGGGAATACGACATCACATACAAGGCAGGGGGAATACGACATAACATACAAGGCAGGGGGAATACGACATAACATACAAGGCAGGGGGAATACGACATAACATACAAGGCAGGGGGAATATGACATAACATACAAGGCAGGGGGAATGACATAACATACAAGGCAGGGGGAATATGACATAACATACAAGGCAGGGGGAATATGACATAACATACAAGGCAGGGGGAATATGACATAACATACAAGCACACATTTTCTCCCAAACATTTGTGCCAGACAGAATTTAAAGCCCCTCCGAATAACAAACACTCTTATCACTTTGACTTTGATAACACAGTATCCTACCTGCTTAATGAAACTATTGCATTCTGCTGCGCAATAAGCTTATTTCTCTGCTCTTACAGTGCTAGCTAGCAAAAAGGCATGACTGTTTTTGCAATGCAGAAACATAGTCTCGTAAATAAAACAGACAGGGACATGCTTTATCTACTGGTCAAGTAAATATAATACCAAACTCATTTGTTGTCAATATTTGTCAAAGGATTGATTTATTTTTCACGTACTCTATAAAGATGGCTAGCTAAATCATTGATCTAGCCTAATTCAGGGGGTGTAGTGTTCCAACCTGGCAAACTACTGTTCCACGCTTCACTATTATTTCCAGTGTGTGTGCTTTAACTAGAAAGCATTCTCTTCTTTAGTAATGTGCAGCATTCTGTTATGTGAATGATTGGCTGAACGCACTCTTTCACTTACAGCTCAGTAGTGATCTACATAAGGCAGGTAGAAAATTTGTGTTTAGATACCAAAGTTTTATTTTGGACAGCAGTGGTTTTCTCCTTGGTGTCCTCTCGTGAACTCCATTTTTGTTTAGTGTTTTACGTATCGTAGACTCGTCAACAGAGATGTTAGCACATTCCAGAGATTTGTCTTCAGCTGACACTAGGACTCTTGCCCTCGTTGAGCATTCTGCGCTGTGCGTGATGTACACTTGTAAAGCTGATGAACACCAAGGACTTTAGAGATAATATTGTAACCCTTTCCAGCTTTCTGAAAGTCAAAAATCCTTAAATCTTACATCCAAAATATTTTGTTCAAAATACGTTTCACACTTTAGGAAATGGTTCTCGTGAATAGCAATATAAGGCAGGGCAGCTCTCACCACCTCCTCCAATTGTGTCTCATTAACTACACTCCAGGTTAGCTGACTCCAATTATCTTTAGGGAAGCCATTAGCCTATGGGTTAACATACCTATTACAACCTGCACTGTAAATGGTGAAATTAAGTATTCAATATGGACAAGAAACATGTTTGAATATTGAATTCGAAATGGCTCACATACATACATCTTGCCACTGTAAAAACAGTGAAGGAATTTATGGCCCCTGACCGAGTCTCTCATTTTATTGAATTACAAATGGTACATTTTGTTCAGTTAGATTTTTAATTTTATGCAAACTTACAATTACTATAAATTGGCATTTAACTATTTACAGCAAAACATCTTTAAATCTTTTGCAGTATGTATGGATCAGCTTTGCACAGTGTCAAGACTGAAGAGAATTTTGGACCATTCTTCGTGGCAGAGTTTCTCCTGGATGTTTGGGTATTTTGTGCAATGCTTGTGGACCACAGTTTTCACATAGTTAAACAGACTAAGTTCAGGATATTGACAGGGCCACTGCAGGATTTTCTAAATACAAAATCCAATAAAATTACTGAATAAATACATTAAACTAATATTTATATACCAGAAAACAGATGCCATATAGAGAATATATTATTCTTAATAAATAAATTGTGGGTGTGACCAAATCATTAGTCCTAACCTAGCATAGACAAACAACATTTTAGAAAAGGCAAATAATCATTTTTCTAATAACTCTTAAAAAGTGTAATAGATCTCAGAGCACGGCCATCCTGAAAAGAGAGTTAAATGCTAATTTTGTGGTCCCCAGAACAAAACGGTTTGGGAAATGCTGCTATAGATTTGTACCTACAGGAAGGTTTATCCTGCCGCTAAGTAACCTGCAAACATACACTTTTAAACCAGAGATGGAAATGCTGCTATAGATATGTACCTACAGGAAGGTTTATCCTGCCGCTAAGTAACCTAAAAAACATACACTTTTACACCAGAGATGGAAATGCTGCTATAGATATGTACCTACAGGAAGGTTTATCCTGCCGCTAAGTAACCTACAAAACATACACTTTTACACCAGAGATGGAAATGCTTGTGTACCTGCTTGTGACCTGAGAGTGAGAGTAGTGGACGTATGTCTTTTTCTCTTGTAGTTTGGCCATATGTGTTTCAATGACACCTTTCTGGTTCTGGAATGCCTCCTCCAGAAACTGATACCTGAGACAAAATAATGTTCATTAAGCAAAGAAAGGCATGGATGACTGGACTGCTTTGCAGCTTTACTCACTGTGCCTGATACTAACTATATATGTGAATCTAAAAACTACAAATGTATGATCAGAATCCCCCACGGATTTGTTGTTCTGTTTTACACATAATTTATATGTTATTTATACACTGCTTGTCTAACCTGTGTTCCTTGTGTTCCAGCAGTTGGCAGTCACGGCAGGTGAGCGTGTCACAGGTTTCACAGAATAGTTTCAGAGGCTCCTGTTTGTGGATAGGACAGAACACAGGCCTCTGTCCCGATGCACCTACAGACTCTACGGAGAAAGAAAAGGATATTTAACACGGTCTACGTGTGTGTGTGTGTGTGTGTGTGTGTGTGTGTGTGTGTGTGTGTGTGTGTGTGTGTGTGTGTGTGTGTGTGTGTGTGTGTGTGTGTGAGCCACGGTCGGTGGATCTTAATTGGGGACGACCGAACGTAATGCGAGCCCAGCATCCCCAATTAAGTTCAACCGACCGTGGCTGGTGTGTGTGGTTAAAAGAACAATCTATTACTGGAGAGCTTTGATTAATTCAGCGACATAGTTGCTTTGGCAACAACCTATGTGGCAACAACCTATCAAAGGTAAAGTGATGCATTGAGAAAGAGTCAATGCTACACCAAATGGCTACCAGAGCATTCCCTTGCACGAACAAAGCGATGGCCTACAGCTTCAACTATGTTAAAATAAAAAATTGATAATCCATGGTTGACATAAGTGTCGATACTTGAAGGACAGTTTACCCTCAGAGACATCTTCTTTCTTGCGAATCTTGTGGTCCTTGGTGATTTTGACCCTCTGGTGTGCCTCGATGCAGGTCTTGCACAACCACTCCCCACATTCTACACAGAAACCTATAGTATCTGCGTTGTCTTCACAACTGGTGCACATCTGAATGAGAGCAAACACAATCCCATTTAGACATACTTTTATGTAGGCTACATGTAGCTGAGAAGGGGGAGGAGCATATCAACCTGTTCAGAACGCGCGTCCTTGTACAGAGATGGCGTACATTCTTTATAAAGCATTTGAACATTTCCAGAAATGTCAAACCTTCAAATTGTAAATGGGCATTTGCATCTCTTTGTCTGAGGTCCTGAGATTTAAGAATGTAAGTTTGTGTTTGAAATATTTGATGAATATCCTTTAGGGGGTAAATGAACCGTCTGGGTTAATGTAACTGGATTTTAAATATACCTGTGCAGATTTTTCATCTGAAGTGTTGGAAGCCTCAGTGGTGTCCTTGACAAAGTAGTTGTCAATAAGGTCACTCTGTTTGTAGTCTTGACAGCAAACTATGCACCGCATCACATTCACTAGAGTAGACAGAGGGAAAAATAATTAGAAGCAGGACAAAGATTGACAAAGAAAGCCTTATTTGAAATCAGACCAACAACAAAGCTAAGCAAGCTAATCGTTTGCAACAGGCCTGCGTGCATAACAGGTGGTGCAAATCAGAAAGTTGGATAAACTCCTTGAAAATTGTTGGCAACTACCCATGAAAATGTGTACCTCACCATGATGGCTAGAGCTTACCCATGATCCTGTACAACAATTTACATTAATAGTCAAATTTTAATGACTTGTGACATGACTTGGACCATAGGTGACTCACCAGTGAGACTTGGACTGGACTTCTACCATTGGTGAGCAGGACGTCTTGTGTATTTTAATTTGGACTGGATAAATCAAAATATAAAGCAGCACTCGTGACAGCAGTGAGAAAGGCTTAAGCACAACCTACATCCGCTGTGATGGCCTTTGAATGGCTCTTTTAAGTGACCAATGAGAAATGCCCCTGTTTAGTGAAATAAGCAGGTCATTTGGCTGCATAATTTACATTATGTCAAACTATTATTTGCAGTTGAGCCACTAGAGTATTTACTAAAAACATTGCATATCTGCACTGAAGAAACAGACATTAGCGTGGCGAGCCGAGAACATTTACTCAATGTAAACTCAATGTTCACAATCATTTCTACTTAATCCACCAGGCCTACAGTGTAGAAATATTCGAATTTGGCACAAGATTACATCTTAGATATTGAAAACTCTCTTAGGTTAAAATGGTGCACAGTCGCGTCAAATTATGCATTCTCGTTCTGCTTCGCACGTTCACCCAGTTCATTTATGCCCGTGTTTCCAATGCAAGATGCGGTAGGTGACTCCAACTCTACTGCGGTCAAGCTAACAGTAGGTATGTAATTCAATTTATTTAGCTACAGAATATAGCTGGAATATTTGCAAGGCTGTAATTCCAATAAAAAAATATACATTTATAAAAACACAGGAACAAAAGGACTACCTTTTGAAAATACAATCATTATTATTTGGTCCACAACATGCATTGCTTGCAAGTCAGATATTGTGAACTTGAGATTAAATTATGTAAATATTGTTATTGTATACGTTGATGTTTTCAAACCCTGTGATTCTTATCAATAAGCCCCATGGTAGATGCAGATAGGAATTGAGCAATAAGGAGTCCAGTAATCGATCCTTTGAGATTAGAGTAGTCTCAACTACTACAGAGTTCACAGCCCGTCCTGCCTGATAATTATTGGCTGTGTGTATCAGTTAATTAATTGCCCATGGTAGATGCAGACAGACATGTAAATTAGTAAATATTGTTATATTTTGGCTGAAATGCAAGAGTTCTGTGTTGACATCTGCATTTGATTGACACAGGTTGATCAGCAAACAATGCGTAGTGCTCACAGTCTATCCTACCCGATAGTAGTCCCGAAAGAACATTGTGAGGTGTGGCGCTGTTACTTAACGCCGAAATGAAGTCTGACAAAATGAATTAGTAGTGAAAGCAGCACCCAAACTCATGTAGCAAGTGCCAGCTGGTTACTCTGGTTTTTTTGCAGTATTTCTCCAAAAAAAGGAAGCAAGTTCAAAAAGAGATACTGAGATTACAACACACTCAGTGGTGGCACTGGCAACAACACCATGTGTGTGCTGTAGCCTACAGGATGAATAGAGCCTTAAATAATTCATTGTGTAAGATATTTCATCCCCAAAAATCTGCTTTATTGTGCTTTGGATATTTACATTGGTTTGTTTACATGATTGGTGATTTAATTTGAGTTTAAGCTGCAACTACCTACAAATACATCAGAGTTCTGCAGTACAAAGAAAATTAAAGCTTGTGAATGGCACTGGCAGAGTGGAAAACTCCCAAACTCTGAAGTTGAGTGAAGTACCAGGGGCCTTGTAACTAGGAATACATGTTTTATTTAATGTTACAACATATCTCTATTCAATATTTGTGTTTGATGGTGTAATTAGGGAAAGAATAGTTTTCCCTAAAGGCCCCTATCTAGAGTTTATTGCCACAAATACAATAACATGATACAAAAAGTACCAATGCTCCTGCTGCTAATGTAGAATCCTGTAGGACACACTGGCTAAATGGCAATATAGGAGTTTAGTCCCATGAATATCCTAATTGGTGAGTGAGGTATGCTTGCACCTGGATTGGTAGCACAAAAGCCACGTGGTAAAATGTGATTACAGTAAATAGTTGTTTCCTTCATAGCCTCATTGCACGATGATGTTAAATAATGCAGAGTAACTGGCGAGTAGTCTTTGAGGTGGAGGTCCAATTCACAATCCAAGATGGGGTGTCAGGTGGTTATGTTGCTGGTTCAGATCTTGAGTGGGCCAGATGTCATTGTGTCTAAGTTGCTCCAGGAGATGTGCTAAATGTGCTTAGAATCTGCTAAATCACTAAAATATAAACGTAATGAAACCAATCTGTGATATCCCTCTATTTGGAAAGAAGATTGCCTGGTCCAAAGACAGAATGCAATATTCCACCAAAGACAGAAGAGCCTGCATATTTTTAGCAAACAGGCCTTCCTAATTGACCTGGCCTTGGTATTCTGGAAGGACATTGTCCTTACCCTTCAGTAGAGGGCGCCTGGTTGTTCTTTAAATGTGCCTTCCTCGCCCCATTCAAAGAGTTTACAACTAAAACCAGACCCTGGTTCTCTCCAGACCTGACCGCCCTCAGCCAGCACAAAAACATCCTGTGGTATGCAGCACTTCAGGACAGTCAGGAACCAGTACACACAGTCATAGTAAGCTATTTTGTAAGGATTACATTGGGATGGTCATCCCGCGTGTTGCATTGGTCTAAATTAGTGTCCCAGTGACACTGATGGTGGCTACGGTTCAAATCCTGGGCCCAGCCTTTTCAACATTACCCAGAAGGTCTGTTAAGGGGTGTGCTAACTGGCTAACTGAAGGTCTGTTAAGGGGTGTGCTAACTGGCTAACTGAAGGTCTGTTAAGGGGTGTGCTAACTGTCTAACTGAAGGTCTGTTAAGGGGTGTGCTAACTGGCTAACTGAAGGTCTGTTAAGGGGTGTGCTAACTGGATAACTGAAGGTCTGTTAAGGGGTGTGCTAACTGGCTAAACCATGCCCAGGGTAGACAAGGAGACGCAGTTGGACACAATTCCCTCGTCACGTCATTCTCGTGTGATTCCTTGTGCAGATGGCACCTGTATATTCAGTCACAGTTGTACAGTTGGCCAATATGTTATCCTCTCATATAGGCACTAATTTAAGGTTAAACTTGGAGGAAGCATGCGATCAATATACGAAAATCCCACACCTGAGAGTGGTCCCCCCCCCAAAATAAATGACAACATAATAATGAATTTGATAAAATACTGTTGCTTCAAGTAGCCTCAAAAAATATTTCAATGCTTTTAATAGAGGTGAAGTCAGTAGCGGCTCACTTGGACAGGTGTGGCACTTGCCACCTAAGGCTGTTAGCCAATTAAATGTAACCTCAATTATGTTTATTGATGTGGACGGATGTACATACATTTACAATCACCATAATTTACAGTACATGTACAATATTCATATTGAAATATCATGCAATGTTTTAAAAGATGTCAGTGAAGTAATATGCATTTAATAATTTAATCCAGGTTAATTTTTATCCTCTTGTGACTGCCTCAAACAAACACCCAGGACTGCCCCATGCAGGGTCTAATGTCAACTTCTTTTCCTTTTAACCAAAAACCTATATCCATTCATGTTTTTCCCCTTTTCACAACATCATAGGTGGTCCCCAAGAGAGTTGTAAAAAGTAAAAATATAAAATATTGTTCATATTGCCCAGCCCTTGGACAAACGAACTGCAGAAAATCCATACTAATTGTGGCTGAGTTCCCAGGTTTTGGAAAGTCCCTGATTAAGAACAAAATTACCAGTAAAGTGAGTTCATTATCAACCAGTGACCTATGAAATTAATAGAAAAGAGTAAAAAGGGATTCCTTAGGTTAACTAGTTAGTTATAAACTCCCATTACATTACATTACCTGGTCATTTAGTTTTTATTTAGGAGTTTCCCAAAATGGGTAAACTTAGCCGCAATTAGTTGGCAAAGCACAACATTTACTGCAGGCTGTGGCAATCTGACGAAATGTATTGCAACAATAATGACTCATCTGTAACGATATTGCAATGATAAATAAATAGTCATTTCTAATAGGAAATAGTAATTTCTTCTTCGGGCATTTATACTATCTAGAATAATATACAAGTGCATCAAATTTATTAAAATAAACAATATTTTGATAAAATTCTAATGATTTAAGTACTAAATATAATGACTATATTTAAGATTATGTTAATTGAGTAACATAGAATAGGCGTATTCAAGCAATGTATTACTGCCATTATGAGCACATTCTGATCACCTTTTTTCTTCACATTTTTCTCCCCTCTCAATTCCCACTGACCCTGCTTTGTCAACAGCTCCGTAACTCCTTGGACAGATTTGGGATGGTGAGGGGCGCGCACGTGGGTCATCTAAACAAAATGTTGCAGAGCAGCCAAATATTTTCGCTCTCCTCATCCAACATGTAAGGCCATTAGCCAGATCAAATACGGGACGATTACGTTCACCAACTCTACTTCCACAATTGAATTTACAGGTGCCCAATCTGCAGACAAAAAGTAGCTGGAGATAGAGCTGGGCAATATGAAAAAAAAATCTAATATCATGATATTGTTGACCAAATAGCTCAATATCGATATTGCGGGGATATTGTAAGGTTGACAATTGGTGCTTACAAAGAAATATTTACACAATGACATTTTTGATAAATAATCATAATTGATGTGTATCAACTAACTAAGTGGGGTAAAGGCAAATAATTGAAAAGCTAGAACAGTCTGGTAAATTCAGAAAATTACATCATTTACTGTAATCCAGCCTTTAAAACCAGGAAAAGATAACACTTGTCATATCACGATATTACGATATCCATAAAATAAGACGATAATCAGTCTAATTTCACGATATCGATAAAATATCTATATATTGCCCAGCCCTAGCTGGAGAGTGACGTAGCAAGGTAGATAATTCAACTTATCCATCTCAAATCCTGGACAGTGCTATGCCAATTTGTGCTGCCTCATTATGGAGGTCCAGGCAAAGTCGAAAAACCGATAGTCAGGGTCAAACAACTATCATGACATACTGTCCTGCAAGGCTGCGACTTAGCCCACTATGCTATGTGGACCCTTCACTTTCTGTCCAGACTTTCTGTGGTTGGACAAGGTGATCAGACCTTCAGGGGTCCACGTAGCAGAGGGGTAAGTTGCAGTCCAGAGTTTACCATAAAAACTAAAATGATTTATATGCTGCCAATATTAGCACTACTACATTTAATTATATTACACAATAATTGCATCTGAGTTGTATTGATGCTAATAATAATAATAATAAATAATAATAGTATTAATAATAAATGTCCTTAATTTTGTGTTCATAATAACTGTCATAAGATTAACTACTTGTTACCATCTTGTTAACATCTATATACCTGTTGCCAGGTGAAGTCTATGGTAGTTGTGTCCATCCATTTACGTTTGTGGCTTAGCTATATACAGTCAGATCCCAGGAGGGTAGTGGATCCTTCAGTCCCTGAGTGATCTTCCAAAAAATGGACTGACAATATTTGTTTTGCAGCTTTGAGTTTGCGTCAATAAAGTGTATGTGAGTCTCATAAGGCTTTGTGATGTTGACAAGTGCAAAACAATAGTCAGCAATAATGTCAAGACATTTCGAGTATAGCTTTGGCAAAGCTATTTGTGAAAAGAAATTAAGCAATGCCACAGTATGCTCTTTTGAGAGTCTGCACACTTAATATTATTAGCATTCTCTGTGAACAAGAAAGCCTCTGATTGGCTGCTGCATTAAAGTTTGAAGACACAGCCAAATCGTTTTTTTTTTATGGCCATCATTTAATTCCTAAATAGATTGGAAGAAAAGTGTTAAAAATTGTACTATTGAAATCACCTACATTCCCGAATGCCCACAATAAATAAACGACTGTGTCGGTGCTGAACATTTTCAACTCACAGAACCGGTTCTTTCGATTAAAGTAAAAAGGATCACATTTGTTTGGGTCCCGCTCTAATGCATACAAAACTATGATTTGTCAAAACACAAAAGCCTTCAAATATCATTGGTCAAAAACACAACACAGAGCTTCATATGGGACACATATTTTTAAGTAAAATCAAGCAAAGGTTGAAGCGGGGGAGTGACAAATACGACAGGCAAACATTTTAAAATCAGACTGAATTTAAATGGGAAAATTTAAAACTGGCCCGATGTTAAGTCTTACTAGCCTCAGGCCAGCGGGCCATCGTTAATGTTGAACCCTGCCCCATGTCATGTCATTCATGCAGCGCGTATTCTCCTCACTGCCAGTGTGCAATGTTGTTCTGTTAGATCAAAATAGTTTCAAACAAGAATGTGATTGCTGGCTTATACTTCTCAAAATGTAATAGTTTTGATTGCTCACACATTTCATCATCTGTTTTGATCTACATCACAAAAAACCTGCTATATTTTGCAAAACAATTGTGAAAGATTATAGACTATGTTCACATATCAGAAGGAAATAAAAAGAATAGACTGAACTAGATGCCTGAGAGGAAGGGACTCCATGATCTTCAGCTCTCCATGTCCATCAGTAGTTGCTAAATTGAGACTTGAATGTTCATTGGAACATTTGGTCCCTGTATTGAGTGATGACAGATTGCTTTTCATACAAGATATGGTCATTATTGAGCTGTGTCTTAAGTTAGCAATGACATAAGGGTATTTTTAGCATAGTGTATATGCAAACACCACAACTGTTTTTTAAATACATAACCCATGTGTTAAAAATACATAACCCTTATTCTAAATGTTGAATACATAATCATTACCTACCACACTACCACTGTAATGCTGCCCTAAACCCATCAATTAGAATCCCCTTTACATTACTGGATGAAGCACAAACCAGCACAATCCGGTTTTAGCCAGTTTATACTGGCTCAAGCTGCACACAGCCGGTTTGTGTAGCTGCAAGGGGCTGTGAGTGATTGGGGATTGTGAGTGCAGCTGGAGAGGGTTTTTAAGACCACACTGCCAAGGCTGATCTGGCACTACAGCTGTGACAACTTGAACTAAGGCAAATCACACAGACACAAAGCACACATATGAAACATACAGTCAACACACAGCAACATTATTCCATTGGTATGGCTAAAAGTGTGTTGTCTGAATTCCATTCATTAATGCCTGAAACTTTAACATTTAAAACCAAAGAAAACTATGAACGAATATTCAAAGGAAATAACTAATCCTTATTGTGTTCCACATATTTCTGCATTCATGTTACTCCTTTACTCATTAAGATAAAACAATTAACTAATGTGCAACGCATCACAATGCAGATAAAATCAATCATTGACCAGACATGGTGGCGTAGCGGGAGAGTAGAGTAAATGACAGGTAAGAGTAGAGTTGGGATAATAAATAAAAACATTACACCAAACACTTAATATAGGCATTTTGATTATGTCATTCATAGCAACTATTATGTATGCAAGCTAATACTACAAAGATGTTGTGAAACAAAACAACTTTGTTAAAGTTAGTTCTCAATTGGACAATTGCTGGCATAACTAGCAATAAAGGATGATTTCACAGTGGCTTCAGCTTCTTAATTTACTTATTACTATTATTATTATTAAATTATCTTTTGTCAACACAAATCAAATCAAGCAAATTTGAATATCAGGATATAACCAGCTTCCTCTGTATTGGGTTGTTCATGAAATACCACAAGTCCAGAATATCATAGTGAATATAGAGCCTGCCCCCTAACTACTTCTGTTCCCTGGAAAAAGAGCCCGATCGCTAGGAATTATCAACAAACTTTTATTAAAAAAGTATTTTTTTTAAACACAAGAATAAGATTATTTTGTGATTTTAACATGTAAATTAAGCATTCTAGTTTACTTTGAGAAGAAAGCAAAAAATAAAATTTTCCCCAGGCAAAACAAGATTTATTGACGCCACTTGGTCTTGGCCCAATCTGCACACCAGCAGTCGCTGGAGAGCAACGTCGCAAGGTAAATAATTATACTTATCCCAAATCAGAGGCAGCGCTGTGCCAATTTTGTGCTGGAGGTCCGGGAAATGTCAAAGAGCCATAATCAGGCTCGAACCACTGACTATGATGACATAGCTTGTCCTGCAATGGAGCAACATAGACCACTACGCCACAGGGACCCCCCCTCTTTTTCTGACACTGTCGCTCATTCCATTTTGGCCACTGTCACACACAGTTGAGTAAAACACACAATGTTTTACTCCAGCTACTAAATGTCAGACATACTTTCAATATCGCAACAGTAGATACGTCTACACATTAAATCCAACATTCATTTAAGAACACACTAGTCTACTTTTTTGATAAAGTATTAACAGTAAATGAGCACTGTGTAAACAGGTTGCAGTCAAAATGCACAATGGCTAATGTTAGCTAGCCATCTCATGATCAGAAAGAGCAACGTTTGTTTGAGAACTTTTAAGTAAAACTTACAATGGTTATTTCAGGCATTGGAATGAGCGCTATTATTTTGAAAAATACAATCTGCGTTCGTGTTGATTTTGGATCATATGTAAATATTTGGGATTAGCTGAATATCCATAGCTGTACTCAGAATGGGTGTGGCCTTCCCGGGAAGTGGGCGGAGCTACACAGAAGTGTTTCCCTCAAGCCTGAAATTGATGTTTTGCTTAGAAATGACTACATTCAGAATAGCCTCAGACTTAAGCTACAGGGCAATGTTTTAATCAAACAAAGATATCTCTGTGCAAACCAAATCGATAAAAGGCTAAAACTAAGTGCTTCCAGATAGCTCTGCCTACTTCCGGGAAGGCCACGCCCATTCTGAGTACAGATATTCAGCTCATCCCTAGTAAATATTATATAGTGTTAAGTGTACTATTATTTTAACTAGACAGGGAAAAAAAATCTTAATTTAAAGGATCACTCTAGACTTTAGGACAGTCAGAATTACTGAACATGCTGAGAAAGTGTTTTTAGTGACTGTCAAGTTGGAAATATGACCGGCACAATGATTATCTTGAACATTGGAGCTGTTCAGGGGTCTGGAATGTTCCTTTAACATATTTTTTAAAATTCAAATGCTCACACCCCTAATTAGCACATATTACTTACATGCACGATAAAGCTCTGTTGATGAGAGTTACTTACCAAACAACTCTCAATCTAGCTAAATTATTGGCTTAGTTTGATTAACATTTTTAAAACTATTGGGAGAGAAATGGACCATGCACAATAGGGCTGTCCCAAACTAAGAGGTTTTTGTGGTTGACCAAGACTCAGCTAATCTCTCTGACAATCGACTAGTCAAATTTGTGACACTCAATGTATTTAATGACACCACTATGTTGTAATTCGTAATCGCGACCTGGCAAAGACGAGGCATAAGGCGACATAAAGTTACACACAAAATACAAACATTCATGCATTCAGTTACAAATGGTATATGGTTGAATAAAAAGATATTGTACATTCAGTGCAAATATGGTCTAAAATGGAGAGGTAGATTTTATTGGAATGTATAGTGGTATAACACCAGGATAGGTAATAAGACAAACATGGCTAAAGAAAATGGTAATGTGCAAATTAAACAAAGTTAGCTATGATGAAAATGTGCATGATGCGTTAAAGGTTTGATGAAGGTGCTAGGGCATAAATGATCAAAGAGAGGAGTTAGAGTTGTGCAGTGATATGTTAGTAGTTTCGAAAGTAATGCTTTAAAAAGTAGTGACGGGGACGGTGGACTAGAGTTTCAGTGATTTTCTTAGTTTGTTTTAATCGTTAGCTGCAGAGAATTGTAAAGAGGCAGCCAAATGAGGGACAGGCTTTTTAGCAACTAGAGCGATGAAACCGCTTGAGTGCAGGTTGAGGGTGTGTGATGGAGATTAATGTGCTTAGGTAAGGTGGGGTTTTGCCTAATAGGACATGTAGATGAGGTGGTACCAGTGATTCAGGCGCCGAGTGTGTAATAAGAGCAATCCAACTAGTGAGTAGAGGTTGCAGTGGTGGGTGTTGTATGGGGCATTGGTAACAAAATGGATGGCACTGTGGTATACTACATCCAATTTTCTGAGGAGTTTAAAGCATTGTTGGAAAAAAAAATCAGAAACAAATACATAAGCAATAAGTGTGTACAAACATTCAGCATCTGACACAAGTACAGTACAGTATCTGCTGGCCTTTCCAGATTCAGCCGATATAAAATTATTACTAATGTTATGCCTTGTGTCACTTGTTGTTGCTGAAGGTCAATATAATTACAACTGCCTGGTTGTGTGTTCCTTATGATAAATAACATCCATGTACTACTAGGACTGAACGATTAATCTATTTCAAATCAAAACCGCAATTTGAGGCAATGTGATGAGCAAATCGCAAAGGCTGCGATTTTTTTTGACCAGGATTTAACTGTCATGTCAATGGTTTTCCAAATTCATGCATTTCTATTGTTATAAAGTCAAGCTCGCCAATCAAATGTGGCCAAAGGTAACTGCGTATACACCCACCAAACTAACCATCACTCAAATTCTTTTATCACTTCTGCAATTCGACTTCTAAATGAGAACAACTTTTTGGTGTAGGCCTTTATGTAGGCTTGTTTGTTGTTGTACATGTGTGTTGCTGTATCTGCTCTAAACCAATTGCCCCTTGTGGGATTAATAAAGTTGTTGAATTGAATAACAAACATGAAAGCCAAGAATCTTTTGTGGTGCGGGAAACTGTAATCCGCTGAGTTGGATTTTTGTACAGAGAAAAAGCAGCAATTTGTGTAGCAGGACTTTGGTTGAGACTAAAGATCTGAGATGTGCATCAAAATACGGCAGTGTGCAAGGCAGACTTGAAAAATTAAGACCTTAACATTTGGTTTAACACAATTTAATTTACTTGTCACTAAGTTAACCCTTTTCTTAATTAAGATCATTGTGCCAGCATGCGCGAGGAACAGAGCGCACTGTCCTCAATCCCGTCTGGGCTAGAAGGGATGCAGCTCTTGTCAAAAATGACGTTGCACTTCAAAGTCAGATTAGGCTTTTCAGCGGACAGCCAAACTCATACCTAGCTGTGGCTCGTAGGTTGTCATGTTTAGATGACCACAACAGATGGGGGATGGTAAAAAATAGTGCGAAGTACATATGTTTTTATTAATATATGCTGAGTTGTAGCATCAGTACATTGCTTCCCAATAGAGCAGCCAAAGTACAGCAGTTGTATTACAATGTTCTAGATAATTAACATGGTCAATATTTTCTTAATTCAAAACTTATTTCAAATAGGATAGCAGCCTAACAGAAAATCATATTATTCTGTCGTTTACACTCATAACGACGTAGCCAATATCAGTGTGACTGAAGCACTTTCCATTATATTTTTTACTGAAACTAAGACATACACCCCTAGTAAAATAGTCCTTTACAATTTTCTATCATAATAGGATTTTATAGGACTCATATGAGAGTAAAGCTGTTTTACGAAGCTCTTTTATGCATTTTTTGGCTTTTGTATAGGATTCGCATAGGAACCAATCCAGTAACACATTCTGCTAGAATTCTCTTGGACTTTCATGTGGTTGTTATGGTTCCAAATGATAAATAGAAAAATCAAAATAAATGACTACTGCAACTAGGGAGATAAATCTGCATCAGGGTGGGAAATTAACACCCGCCAAATGCAGCTGCTTTTTCACATTGACGATCATTTTTCCTAATCTACCAGCCACTCTGGCGTGTGAATTGTCCAAAGTTTTTTGTTTTGAATTGGGCAACTTTAAGCATTACTTATTTCAGATTGGAGATAAGCTTACTCATTAACAAAATAGACACACGTCTGTTGAGGTGCATTTTTGATTGGTTTTCCATGACCTAGTCTGTGAGAACTCCAGCCTTGAGCTGCAGTACCATAAACATAACGTTCTTATAACCCTTTTTTCTTGTATTCCGACAGGAGAAATTTGGGGACTATTTAGTTCCTCACACAGCAGTTCCTATAACTCTTTATGCCACAACATCAGAGCAGGGTCTTTCCCTTTTCCTAGGTCTACATTGGTTGGTCCAATTTATAATTACAACAGACATTTCGTTAATCTGTTGCGTATATTACATATTATGCCTGAACCTTCGTCTTCTCTGTTTCTCTGTAAAATAGCTACTCAATTTCTATGACTCCAGCCTAGTTTACAAACGCTGCTGTTATAAACTCTGTTAATAATACAATTAAAAAAAGAGTGTTGTGTTGATATGTCCTCATAACAGAGTTTATAACGGCGGCGTTTATAATGCCGGCTTGCTGTTCGTTTGTTCAGATTATGAGGCTGAAAACGACATCAATACAGGATGTTGTTTTCAGCCTCGTAATCTGAACAAACAAACAGCAAGCCGCTGAAGGAACCCAGCACGACTTGAGCTGAAAACAACCAGATCATCCGCATACATAAGATCATTTACACACTTATCTCCAATCATACACTCAGAGTTACAAACATTCAACTGTGAAATGTTGATGTATGTGACACTAAAGTCTAGTGATGATGCTATAAAATACCGTTGCGGTGCTTGCGTCACTCCCTTATCCCTCCTACCAGTTCCTATGGCCACTTGACCAGTGCGAATGCAAATCGCAAAACCGGTTTTGGGGGACAGTAGTTAGAACTGTTTATAAGTTGACTGTTCCTATAACTACTTTCCTGTAACTACTTGGTCAGAAAGCAGCTATAGTGTGGTACAGAAGAAAAACAAATCTAGTTAGTACCCTGTATTAAGCCTGAGTAGGCTAAATTAAGTAAATGTAGAAAATATTAAGGACAAAACGTGTATAATTACAGATATGAGGAAGTTGATATGATTATGATACGATTTTATGTAATTTTTCGTGATCGGAACAAGGAAAACACACACAGCGCGGAATGCTAAATGCTCATTGGATGAATCTGCTTTCACTTAAATCACTCGTTTACTCTGCGATTATGAAGGGACTCTGATAAACGCTATTTTCATTTTACCAGACATTTACACGTGCAATGTCCAACTTCACAAGTGTAAACTTAGTTTATTAACAACAGATTCTATTTCAAGTATCTTACTTCAACATAATATGGTTTGTAATTATATTTAATGTTGTATTATGTTTGGTTTTATTATTGAAAAAGCATCTACTTGCATCTACTTGACGTTAACAGTGGCTAAGATGATCTTAACTGTGTTATGATTAACCATTTACGGTTTTATTATGAACCCAGGGTTTCCCCCAGAAAATGGGTTAGTTAAGGCATCATAGTCGCAATATGCGAAAGTATCTAGACTGCTTATGGATGCTGGTGACTGAGCGCAATGACCGAATGCTGTTCGGACACAAAACACGTCATATTAACGAGCTGTTTCGGAACCACAACAAGTGTCAGATTTTCTATTTTGGGACGGCATAGTCAAGGCAGAAGACGTTGGTTGTCTAGGCGGCCGCCTTGACTGCAAAGTGGTGCGGGAAACCCTGGAACCATTAGCTGTGTTATTATGAATCGTTTACTGTGACCTCTAACTCGTCTATTCTTCCCGTTTCCGCTTTGTCGCACACCGCTGAGGGAAAAAAAGAATTGGTGCTCGCTCTAAAACCTTGTGCGCCAGCAAAATCTACGTCATGTTGCCATCACATTGGCACATGCAAGCTCGGCAACGGTGAGTACACTGAAGGCTTAAGTTGCTCCAGGAAGAATGTCCCTGTACTTAAATGCAAGCCGGTTTGGATAAGAGCATCTTCTAAATGCCTAAAATTAAAATGTAAATCATTTAACCAATGCTTGGATTTCTTTTATTAGTAATCCCAGTTGTTTTCCAAACAGATTATTAGAAAATGAATCTTCAAATGTCAAACTAAATATTGTGGCATATGTCAGGTGTTATAACAGCAAAGTTTTACACCTCAAAGTTGACACTGCCTACTGTTAGACGAGTGATCTAAAAGTAGCTGACTAAAAGTAGTAGGACATAGTGATGGTAGCAGTTGTTAGATTACTAATTTATAAACTGTTTTGAACTTTAAATCTGTTATTAGATGTTTATACAAAATGCCTAAGTAATCTGTAGTATGGAAGCATTTCATCAAATGTGATGCAGGGGGATGCAAAAGATGTTGAACGCACTTCTGCCAACAACGATTTTCATACCATAGTTTGACATCTAATGTGATGTATCCTACCATTTGAAAACAGTAAGTGTTGCTTATGTAGGTGCATACTAACAAGCAGAGCTTTTAATAATTTACTTGTTAACATCTTCAAAAAAAAGTAAAAGGGAATTTGAGGATGTTGTAGGCCTTAACATCATTATGGAAAACACCTGTTCAAATATTTTATTAGTGTTGCACTACTTGTCTTAAATACACCATGTTCCAAATTATTATGAAAATGATATTTTACACTGATTTTCCTAAATAGTCAATGCAAATGACAGTCAGTATAATTTTCAAGTCACCAACCATTAGGGTATAAGTCAAATTTCACTGAACAAACCACTCAATGAAAACAGTATTTTTTTTCAAAAATGAAAGCCTCAAACACCACTGTTCCAAATGATTATGCACAACAGAGTTTCAAAATATTTTATAGGTTGTAAAGAACTGAACATTTTTATTTGTTGAATTTGCAGCATTAGGAGGTCATATTTAAAGAAATCAAAAGCTATTTCAATTAAACACATCTTAACAGGGCAAGTTACATGTTACATAGGACCCCTTCTTTGCATCCATTGAACATGTGAGTTTATGGAAAGTTTCTGCTTGAAAATCTTTGCTAGATGTCACAATAGCCTCTCAGAGCTGCTGTTTTGATGTGAACTGCCTCCCACTCTCATAATTCTCTTGCTTGAGGATGTTCCAAAGGTTCTCAATAGGGTTGAGGTCAGGGGAGGATGGGGGCCACATAATGAGTTTCTCTCCTTTTATGCCCATAGCAGCCAATGACATAGAGCTTTTCTTTGCAGCATGAGATGGTGCATTGTCATGCATGAAGAGGATTTTGCTACGGAAGGCACGGTTCTTCTATTTATACCATGAATGAAAGTGGTCTGTCAGAAACTCTATATACTTTGCTGAGGTCATTTTTACACCTTCAAGGACCCTAAAGGGGCCTACCAGCTCTCGCCCCATGATTCTTGGCCCAAAACATTACTCCACCACCTCCTTGCTGACATCGCAGCCTTATTGGGATAGCAGCTGCTCTCTTAATCTAATGAATTTGTCTGGCAGTAACATTCTTCATTATGCCTTTATCTGCACGAACCGAGTCAATCTTTGAATCGAGTCAATCTTTGAATCGAGTCAATCTTTGAATCGAGTCAATCTTTGAATCGAGTCAATCTTTGAATCGAGTCGACTGAAGAATAAAACGGGACAAATAAAGATCAGGAAGTCAACAAAACACCTCCTCTGAATCTAGCTGTAGTTTCAAAAATTTTGCGGTGACGTCACTGTGTGAAACGTCTGCTTCTGACAAGTCGTTGTTGCTATTGGACTAGTAAAAAACACTAAATTGTCCAAAGGACAAGTGGCCAATAATGTTAATGTCATACTGCACATAGTAAAGGCAAACATATGACAAAAAAATAGGTGTCTCATTGATATTTCCACATTTAATATTATAGTCACAGTCTGAAATTAACACCTGCCAAGCGCCAATTTCAGATACATTTTCAGTTTGGCAAGTAAATCTAAGAAGGCTACCCAGCACACTGGCAGGTATATGTTTGTAACAAAATAGTAATGTACTAAAATATCTGGAATTATGGCTTGGAGGAAATTACTGATGTTTGTGAGCAGTGTTGTGGAGCAGGGGGGGGGCTGGGGTCACAAAAGTTCAAACTAGGTCATAGAATTGACTATTTAGTTGGTTGTCTATCATTCTTATATAGAAAATGGTCCTAGTGATGCTCTCTCTCTCTCTCTCTCTCTCTGGCTTTGTCCATAAGCAACAACAAAGATGTGCACACAATGCACCACCGGCCTTCGCATTTACTGTTTATTTGTAGGGAGGAGGCCGTAAAAACCTCCAAATGTCAAAGGTATAAAAGGGTTCTACAGTGCGAAAGTTTTAATCGCATAGATATGCACGAATGGCAAAATTCAAGCAGTTGCACGCTTGCAAGTAATTTATAACCCAAAACAAACACTCCTAGTTGTACTATTTCTGCTATTTTGTTTCATTTATGGTTAAGTGCACAAAAAACTGCAAAAACCATAACGCAGCGCAGAACTTAACGAGCCAATCATAGCAGAGTTTGACAAAGGCTAAACCTCGAGTGGCTGCCTGAAAGTGCAAGACATTGAATATGCAGCTAGCATTTGAGAGGATTTGTGTTTTTTTAAACAGAAAGATATGTTCTCAGAGCACGAAATGCATCAATATATTTCAGCAGGATTTCAGAGTTGACTGTGTTGACTGTATTAGAATGAGCAATTGTCCACTACACCTAGCATATGCGTCGTCATAAACGTAGGCTAGCAGTATGTCACTGACTGTCACACAGCCCCTATAACCAACACTGCTTCACTAAAGAACACAACTCTAATTTCTTTGGATTTGTGCACATTTCAGATATAATGATGTGTTTTATTTTTACAAAATGGTTGAGGTACTTGCACTATTAACAAAACATTAAACACATTTTACAATAAAGTGGCTTGTGTCCAGGTGGCAGACAATCACGCGTTTGTGCAAATATAGCTTCAGATGATTTGATTGACATTTCGGGATGGAAAGACTTCAAAGTCAAACCAAGGCAAAATAGTTAACTATCTCTGCCATTATAATTTATCAACAAAACGATTATTTTTGTTTATCAAACAACATTCAGTCATGCTACTTAGCTAGCAAACAAGACTGTCAAACAGATTACAATATGCTATGTACACATTTGAGAATTAAGAGAAAGCTCTTCTTGAAACAGTTTTCAAAAGATTGCATCTAACATTTTGGGTAATGGGTATGCCCTGCTCCTATGACCCTTACATTTTAAACTTTCCTGGTGTCACATTTTTATTTGTACCTGAAAGATGCACCGTAGAATTTTGCATAGAAAAAACAGAACTAGCTACTTTATCAGTGACCAAGCTGTAGAACCTGTATTTTATCAAAAATATATATAATTAGCCTAGAAATCTATACGCACCCTAGCGGCAGCAAATATAATTTGCAGCTAGGGCCAGTCTAGCAACTCTCCGTTCACTTGCAAGCTGGAAAAAACAAATTCTGGTCAGGCCAATCACAACGTGTAAAGAGTCGGTGGGCGGGCTTAACGTAATTACGGAAAACAAAGAAATGGTTGATGCTGTTGGCGAACAGAACAGTCTTTCGAATCGGCTTTGGCCGCAACTCTAGTAGACTTGGAGTTAATATTTTCTTTGACAAAATAACAAAGAACGGCACTGAAGTCATTCTTACAAAAGGGAGATTTGTTCTGAGTTTTGCCAACCAAACACTTCATTGCTCTGGTTGGTTGTAGCGCTATCCTATTGCGTGCATAGGGAATTTGAAAGACAACCATTTATCCCGCCCCTCGGATTCAGCACTGCCAATGGTGAGTTCCCAGACCCAACATCTTGATGTGGGTCTCGCTTGCCAGGCGAATATATAATATCTAAAATAGAAAATCTGTTTGTGGCAATGATTTACTACACGATGCAGAGCTCATTTTACCATTTCAACCGGTAAATGCAATGAAGACAAAGTGTTGTGCTTCCACAGTGTTTATCAATGGACACGTGGCGGGCCATCTTTGATTTACATTATGCACTTTAGGACGTTCTTTTTTGTGTATCAAAGCACTGCATAGTTTATATAGTCACTATGCCATATACATTGCTTTTCAGATTTTTTAAATAAAGAATTAAAATGTTTACAGTGTTTGTAAGCTGGTCACATGAAATGGCACATTCGAGCAATTTCTGAGGTGTTTGTTAGGCATGCACCGATACCACCTTTGAAATTACGGATACCGATCTGAGTACTGAACTTTGAGTATCGATCCGATACAGAGTACCGATCCGATACCAGTGTTTAAATGCTACATAAAACTTGCATCCATTTTGCTGTAGAATTAATAGTATGGATGCACCAATTCCAATACTGGCCAAAAATTGGTAATCGGGTATCGGCATATGGAGTTCAATACCATGTCCTAATAAGGTGCAGTAAACACAAGAGTTGTTGTAGTGACTGGCCGTTCAAAATTAAAACAAAGATAACCATTATTGTATATGTATCCTTACTGCATTAACAATAAAGTAGTATAAGTATTTTTCAGGGAAGATTAGGTGACATACAAAACGGCTATAATCCTATAATCCATTAAAGCAGTGGCGCAAAAAAACATTTAACATTACATGCACATGTATTTTTATGTCAATGTTCTATGTTGATTTTAATGTGAAAAACTACAACTGACAGCATTGAAGGTTAACAAAAGAAAAACAGTAAAGTTATTTGAATTCATTGTTCTCGCTTTCCAACCAGGGAATTGCGTGTGCTTTTCACATTGGTACCATCCTAGGCGTAATCTACCAGCCACAGTGGCGATTGGATTGTAAATAGTATAAAACATTTTATTATTAGTTGTTTCTTTAAGCATTTCATGTCTCTTCTGCTGGGTCAGCACCAGTAGACTAGAGGAAGTTAATGTAGAGAATATCAAGGACAAAACACGTTTAGTTATGAAAATGAAGAATGATGTGAATACGATACGATAATGGTATCCATGATCTGAGAATGTTGAAAAAGTAATGTTCCATTTGGCTCAGAAGTGGGAGGTCGGAACTGGGAATGACGTCACACCAGAGTAAAACAAGTTTATCGCATTCCAGTTAACAAAGTGAGAAAACAAGTCAGCCATACAAGTAGCATACATCTAGCCATGTTAGCCAATTTTAGCAAAACCAGTTGATAAAACACATTTCAGTGGGTTTTTACACCTTCTAATGCTGTAGCAACATGTCCAGAGACGACAGTTGGACAGTACTGTGTGTACGACAATTTGTGAAAAACAAATAAAAGGATTAATAAAAATTAACAACAACTTTCCTTTACTGTTGATACAGGGTGTTGCCATCTTGGAAAATTACCTTGGGGTTAGGGCTGGGCAATAAAACAATAACGATATGTCTCGCGATAGACACGTAATCAATATCAATAAAAAATGCGTTCGATAAAACGCATTATGCAAAACTGTCGTCCCCACCAAGACTGGTAATATCACAAATTTGTTTTCCCCACCTTCTCAAGTCTCAGGTTTCTCTGTTTATATTTAACACTTTGCACTATTTTATTACACTTTATTAAGCATTTCTTAAGTATTCTAATTTTGCACCATAGTGTAACAGATAATTGTTAAGTGTTCATTGTGATTTTAGACTTATGTTTACATTTGAATTATTTGAGTGTTTTCCTACCCTGGAAATCCAGAGTTCTCGCGAGAGCACAATTTGAATTTGCTCAGCAAGTTACTCTGGCACCGAGTAATTCTGCTCATTAACTATGCCCTTGTAGCCGAGCTGCACCAATCACATCGGTGTATCTGATATAGGCGTGCCAGAGGTGTGTTAAACAGATGACGACAGCGCTGCGACCTCGAAGTCATTAGTAAACATTGTAAGATCGCTATGGATTAACACCAGTTCTTTAAAACGACTTTGGCCACTACAATGAACGAGTTAGACTTGGCTTTTTACTAAAAGAGGAACAGAAGACGGCGCTCAAATAGTTCCTCTTTTTATATAAAATGCTGTTTTTGCTGTTTTGCGACCTGATAGAGCAAGAGTTTTATCTACCCGTTAGCTCCGCCATAGGGGCTTAGCGAAAAACCACTGGTGATTGGTCGTAGTGTTATCCAATTGCGTACCTTAAGATTTTCAAATGCATGCTTGGTGCCGCCTCTCGAGTTGGGTCATTTTCATTACTCGATGCCAGACCCATATCTCCTCCGGATTTGGGTCTGGATTTTTCCAGGCTAGGGTTTTCCATTGTTGTATTGAAATTTCTGCCTTTATAACTGAGGGGATTATAATCAGCAGAAGGTTACATTTAAAATAAAATGTTTAAATTTAATATTTTTTTCCTGCTCCTTATTCTAAATAGGTCATAAAACAGATCAATAATTATCGATATCGACCAATATGAAACACTTATATCGTGATAAGATTTTTCAGCCATATCGCCCAGCCCTACTTGGGGTAGTGAAATATCTCTGACTTCGTGACTAGGAATTTCCCACTTGGGTGGGCAACTAGGAACTCGGAATTTCCGACCTCCGGGTACAGATGGAACGGGGCATAACAACTCAAGCACACGGAGCGGAATGCTAAGCACTCATTGGATGATTAGGCTATCAGTAAAACCGAGGGCGGGGGTGTTCGTTGAGTCTGCGTTTAAGATTGGATTCTGATAAGAGGCGCTCTCGTTTAACCAGAGAAGCATAAACATGCGCGCACACACACACACACACACACACACACACACAACGGGAGTCTGACTTCTCAAGGGCAAACTTCATTGAATTAGAATCTGTTGTTAATCAACTATTTTTCTTTACCAGAATATGTTCTACTATTAATATTTGTTGTATTCTGTTTGATTCCATTGTTGAAGACGTGTATACTTGTAGATTTGATGGGAGCTAATTTAGCCAGTCCTTAGATTATTTCATTATTAATCTCAGACATGTATTCCAAACAGATTATTCTAAAATAAACCTACAAAATAAAAATGTAAAGCTGATTTAAACAATATTGTGGTGTAAGTTAAGTGTTAGAAAAGTTTTGCACCTATCAAATGTGAAATGCTGTTAGATGAACAATATGGGTGTAAAATGTGGGTATCCACCAGCTTAGCAGACACGACCCTCCCGAATGGTAGAGTAAAATTAATAGTCTGACAGCACAATTTCTAACACTAAACTTATGCCACAATGTTGGATGTCAGTGATTTTGCCATGGTGTCGATTGTGCTCTGTTGCCATTCTCTCTAAGCAGCCAGCTTTCACGCTCACATATTTCTACAGACACATTCTCACCGGGCATTAGGCATGCCCACTTCCCTAAGGTCACAGCATTTATTTTCCAATGGAATTCATGTTGCCTGATGTTTTGCTCCTTTCGTTTCAATGAAATGCAAGATGCATTATTTATAACGCAATGTTTTAATTGAGTATCAAAATATGTAAAATAGGGATCGACCGATATGGATTTTTTGTGCCGATACTATTTATTTTCATCAGCCTTAGCCGATGACCAATATGGGCTGTCGATTTTCTTGAGCCGATATCTGGAGCCAATCCTGCTTTTGCTCCCTCAATTTACATCATATAAATGACACAATGATGATGTAAATGACACGATGATGATATAAATGACACAAATGTTACAAGTCTCAACTTAAAAAAATGAACATTTAGCTTAAAAAAAATTGAGCAAATAGTAAAAACAGGTGAGGTAGAACAAGGGACAGTGCATGGTCTGCAGGTGAACTCCAGCAACACAGAGCTGCCTGTGTGGAGGCCTATCTGTAAATAATGCCAGGAAAACTGGCGAAGCAGCCGCTGCGTATCGGCCAACGGTGATAGACGTAAAAAAGCAAATATCGGCCCGATATATCAGCCGGACAATGAATTTGTCTATAATGTAAAATGCTAGTACGGTACGGTTTTCAAATTCTGGTACTGCGGTACTTTCTCAGTAACGGTTCACCACACATCCCTACTTGGTACTCGTATTTGTGAAAAATGGTATTGGTGGATATCTAATCATCGGCAAAACAAAATTTCATACACTTCAATTACAATAGCGCTTAATAGGAGATGTGAAAAGTGTTTAATTGCAGAAGACCAATTATTTTATTTGGATGCATGTGAACGACATACCATGCATGTAAACAACACAATGTCATTAACTGAAAAAACTTGGGATTAAATCTCAATTAAATAGATGTGGCCTCTTGCACAGGGCATTAATAGTTCCTCTTCTTCTAGCCTACAGCAGAATGGCTGCCACTGACGTGCAGGTTTAAATAAAACAATGCATTGCTTTTAACTATTAAATGATCATTTGAAAAACGATTGTAGATGTTTTATATGAATAGCAATCTGTATATACTTAAAATCCAAAATAGGCTAGGGAACACTTACACTGTGAAGAGCAATGTGTCAGTGTGACAACCAGGCGGTCAAATGAAAGCACAATGGCTACTTTGTAGCAATAACAAGTGATGGGATGCAGTACCCATGGTATATGGTCTCACATACCACAGCTCTTAGACAATTAACATTCAGGATGCAAACCACCCCGTTTTATAAGCAACCATATAACACAGGTATGACATCAGATAACTTTTTATTGCTCTAATTGCTTGGTGTAAAAGAACAGCAAGGCATCTGAGGTGTGATATATTGCCAGAATACTAAAGCTTCTCTTTCAAGGCAGTCTGCGCTGTGTTATGCATAAGAACAGCTATTTGCCATGGCATATTGGCAATATACCACAGACCACACACCTCATGCATTATTGTTTAAATTGACCACAGCTATCAGCCAACCATGTCCTGAAACACGTCAATTATTTGTCTAAAGTAACAGCGATATTACCGCGATTCCCCCGGAAAAAAATAACCTGACATTTTGGTCATGTTTTTTATGCCAAATATCATCAATCACATCCTTTACAGTATTAATTTTAAATGTACAATAACATCATGCTAACAAATCATTGGGTACAGTAGTACATCCAACTCAAAAAGTTAATCTGATGCCTGAAGATGACGATATGTATTCCTAGCCAGCAGATGTCCCTACTGTGCATTACGTTAAATGTTTTGAGTAATTAACTGCTTAATGATGCCCAAAAGGCTTTGGAACGCATCTGTTTCCTACCAACACCTGTGTGAGTAATACGTAGCTAGCTAAGTACTGTACTTTCGTATGACGGCTAATAATTAGTCTAAGTCAATGTTACACTCGCCATTATGTCAATGTATTGGCATGTAATTTTCGTTCTTAACCACATTGGGCTGCTTGCTTGACCATTTGGCTACCGCCTGATTACAGAGTAGGTAGCATTCGTTAATTCCAAACCCACTTGAAGTAGGATGCACTTACCTATATGGGTTTCTGTCTGTCCGTGCGGCCCGGGAACCTGAACGGTAACTTGGCGCTCAGGTTCGGGTAAACATTTCAAACAAAATGAGTGAAGACACGGTAAGAGTTTGGGTTCACAGTCACGGGTCTGTAGACTTTGTTTACACACAGCGCACGTATCCATAAGGTTTAATGGGATGACGGGGTTAACTGGTGGAACCGTCGGAGGTGGGGACATTTCAGTTGTAAGTGTTGGTAAAGTTTCAACAGTGTCAACAGTAGACTCGGTTGTCCCCCCATCGGTGTTCCCAACTGGGCTTCTGATAGTGCTGCCTTCTTCTTCCCCTGCGCCCGCGCTATTGCTGCTATCGTCCCCTGCTCGGCTAACGTTAGTGGGTGTCGGCACCTGGGGAACATTCTCCAGGGATTGTGAATCTTCTCCTTCTTTCGAATTGGGTTCTGTGACAATTAACGCATTCACATCTTTCAATTCGGGATCACCGCTATCCTCTCCCTGAGGTTCTGAATCTAATTTAGAGGAGCTCTCCATATCCTCTTCGCCTTTGTTGTCCGCCATCTTCCTTCCTCTTTGAACCGCTGGACGTCCTACGTACCCAGTAAAAAACGTGTTGTTGACGTCATTACGCTAAAAATGAAATTTACTGCACAGAGATCTTAAACTACAAGAGGCGCAACATTGCAAGATTTCCTGGAACTGTAGCGAGGCAGCCGAAGAAGAGATTGGGGTTACACAATTATTTCTTGTTCTCTAAATGTAAACACTAGTTTTGAGCAAATAGCTTCGGTAATTGTATATATAATATTAGATACTTTGATTAATTGTTATTATTATTACTTTTATTAATAGTGTTACTGTTATTTTGTTGTGATGTAATTGCTATTGTTAAGGTACATTTGAGAAAAATGTTTTGATCTTATTGAGTCTCACATGGTTAAATATCAATTAAATATAACATGTTAAATAAGAAAAGGTGGATTTGTTTAAAAAAAAACATTGATGCGTTTTAGATTCTGCCCGGCACATGCGCAGTTTGGCGCGACAATGTTCCTCTTTCAAACACATCTACTATGACATCGCCTATAAAGCGTGATCGGAGAAAAAAGCACTTTTTTTCGTCGCGTCTTCATATTAAACCATCGGTTGTTATGGCCCTGAGAAGAGTCAATCATAACAACTTTCCTGTTCGAGAGTATCAATACTGCTTAATAATAATTCGTTTTTATTATCAAAACAATATGGTTTGCAGTACATCGATGATTTCGAACATGGCCTGTAACTAAACCCATGTGTGGTTAACACCGTTTTAGCGTTGCCGAGATACTTTGGGGGAGATGGAAAACACAGTAATTGATTTAATGTTTACGTTGGATACGTTGACAATAGACCGCGCAGTGCATTATGGGTAATTCTGTGACATTTACGCGATAAGAGCATAGACATGACAGCTAGCTGGAGATTTATACATATTTTCTGGAGAAAAAAATTTATATATATATATTTATATATTTATATATATTTCGATATCGAGGCTTTGAACTCACTAGCGCCACCTGCTGGTCAGAAATAAATATGACGTCCCCAAGTGTGTTCACTGAGAAGCTGTGTGGGTTAGACCGATTAGAGACGTTTGTTGTTTACGGATAAAATCACAAGTAAATTATTTAAATCCTGAAACTGAACTGAGCCTTGTGGCAAAGATGTGAGAAACTGACAAAAGGTCTGCATTATTTAAATGTTAAAAAAATAAACACATTAAAGTTACAAATGCAGTTTTACCAGTGTTTCAACAAAATTACAAATTAAAAATGTATATATATTTATATTCGAAACGGGTTTTTCAAATGAATTAGTCAATTTTTATGTCCATGAAAATTCAGATTGAGCTATTAATCATTGCTTATGTTAGTTGAATTTGTGCGTTTTACTACCACCAGCCATTTTTGATAATGGATAATTTGCAGAACAAATATAATTATAAATATAATTATTTAATTAACAAAACTTTGAACTGCAGCAAAAATAAATTCAGTTGGAACTTGTCTCTCTGGTCCAAAATAATCTTTGCTGTGTTATATGTGAACTGAACTTATAATATGACTTGATATAGCCTACTTTACAAAATGTACAGGTCCTTCTAAAAAAATTAGCATATTGTGAGAAAGTTCATTATTTTCCATAATGTAAAGATAAAAATTTAACTTTCATATATTTTAGATTCATTGCACACCAACTGAAATATTTCAGGTCATTTATTGTTTTAATACTGATGATTTTGGCATACAGCTCATGAAAACCCAAAATTCCTATCTCAAAGAATTAGCATATTTCATCTGACCAATAAAATAAGTGTAATACAAAAAGAAAAAGTCAACCTTTAAATAATTATGTTCAGTTATGCACTCAATACTTGGTCGGGAATCCTTTTGCAGAAATGACTGCTTTAATGCTGCGTGGCATGGAGGCAATCAGCCTGTGGCACTGCTGAGGTGTGATGGAGGTGTTTTTAATACTGATGATTTTGGCATACAGCTCATGAAAACCCAAAATTCCTATCTCAAAGAATTAGCATATCATGAAAAGGGTCTCTAAACGAGCTATTAACCTAATCATCTGAATCAACTAATTAACTCTAAACACCTGCAAAAGATTCCTGAGGCTTTTTAAAACTCCCAGCCTGTTTCATTACTCAAAACCGCAATAATGGGTAAGACTGCCAACCTGACTGCTGTCCAGAAGGCCATCATTGACACCCTCAAGTAAGAGGGTTAGACACAGAAATAAATTTCTGAACAAATAGGCTGTTCCCAGAGTGCTGTATCAAGGCACCTCAGTGGGAAGTCTGTGGGAAGGAAAAAGTGTGGCAAAAAACGCTGCACAACGACAAGAGGTGACCGGACCCTGAGGAAGATTGTGGAGAAGGACCGATTCCAGAACTTGGATGACCTGCGGAAGCAGTGGACTGAGTCTGGAGTACAAACATCCAGAGCAACCGTGCACAGGCGTGTGCAGGAAATGGGCTACAGGTGCCGCATTCCCCAGGTCAAGCCACTTTTGAACCAGAAACAGCGGCAGAAGCGCCTGACCTGGGCTACAGAGAAGCAGCACAACAAAACAACAACAAATTTTGCATGTCATTCGGAAATCAAGGTGCCAGAGTCT